>JASCZI010212409.1:4228-22988 GCA_036250425.1 Stylosanthes scabra
GTAAAAAAGGAAGGAAAAAAAAGTAGGGAACTTGATCTATAAGCCAATAATCTTTAATTTATAGTAGAAATATATAGGGACATTTACTTTATGATAACTTGGATAAGGAATAAAGGGAATTAATTGGCAATGTAACAGCATCATCTAGCTCATCAAATTTTGAGGAATATGCAAGCAATGTAAGGAACAGTTGAACAGACTGATGCTGATTCCTCAGCTAATATTAATCATTACATAAAATGCTTTTTTTTAAAAAAATTTCTTAGAAATTAAAACTCAGAAGATTTATTTAATTTATCAAGCCTTGTGATGATAATTAATAATTCAATTGATTAATGAAGGGTTTATTATTTTTAGTTGAGTATTAAAATGTTTGATTCTCCCTTGAATTATGAAAAATTAATTACCTTATCACTTTAATTAGGTAGTTCACATACATCAATTGTTATTAAATAAATATGTGTCATATATTAAGAATTTAATTTTAATTCCTTAATTTTATACATTTATCCAATAAAATTTATATATTTAAATGACTTTTAAAATAATTAATTTAATTGCATCTGTATAAAAAAAAATTTAGTTGACACGAACTAAAACCACTATGATATTTGGAGATTTAGGCCTACATAAAATTTTGTTATTAATTAATTAAATAGAAAAAGATGGATTAAAGCACAATTTTCAAAGAAGATTATTACCTTTTACAACTAATTAGTCAGTGAAAGAAAGAAAAGAAGAAAAAAGGTTTGTGTGCGGTTGGAAGTAGGGAGCATAGGATGCGTCACTGTCACGAAAAATGATTCCCAGAGAATGCAGATGGATGTGGATCCATCCACCGTCATGTGGGGCCCACTTTCAAGAGTATGTTTTTTTTTTCTTCTTTCTTTGTTTTTTTTTTTGTAGAAAAAAAAAAGCACACTACCTTCCCATGTTATATTCCCCACCCAATAATGTGCATATTTCTTTAATCTACATTCTCTTTTGGATACATTTTTAATGGTGTTTCCCACTACTTATTAAAGTTATTAACTTATACAAAAAATGAATTTAATTTTTGTGTATGTTAGTGTAAAATTTACATAATTGATATATCAATAAAAATAATTAATTTTTAAATTTATCGTATAATTAAAAAATTATCGAAATATATAAATTAATTAGGTGATTGTGTAAAATTTTTTACACTATCAATGTATTAAAATTAAACTTAAGTAACATTTATAATTTCTACTAATTAAATGTCATAAAGTAATTTTACAAATTCCCATTTTAAAATTTGATAAACTTTAGATGATAAAAGTATTGCTAGTATTTTTTTTGTAAGTGATTGGGATATTTGTGAACATTTTTATGAAAATTAGGTGATTGTAAAAAATATACATACTTGAACATTTTCTTTTACAATTATATACGGTTAAAAATACTAAATAATATTTTGATAGTTAATTACCATAAATTAATGCTATACCAATATAATTATTTTTTAGTGACCATTATAGTATAGTGATCATATCTATCAAATGAAACTTTATGCACATCACAATATAAAATACAATAAAATAATACATACTCTCCCAACTAGAAAAGGAAAGTGAAGATGGGCTTTCAAAAGCTACATACATTAATAGAAGTAAGATGCAAATATAATAATTTATCATATTTTAATTAATTAATACATGTATCAAATGATGCTCAGCACTACCTATCACATGCTCCAAATTAAAAAATAATAATTATTTTTCTACACAAACAAATCTAAACAGTTCTATTTTTCAATTTTTTAATATATTCAGGAAAAGCATATTTTCAGTAAATAAATGTCAATGGGATTAATTTAATTTTATCATAGGTTAAAATAAAAACGAGTGATACATGATGAATTAATTACCATTTTAAAATCCACCAGAATCAGATTTGCAAATGATAAGCAAGTGATCTCCTTGTCTAGAGAATAATCTGAAATACTAATATAAAATACTAATCCTCCATTAGAAGAAAAAACACCACATTGATATGATCAATATAGTATATTAATTACAAAGACAAATTAAAACAAGTGGTAACCATGGCTAGTTGCCAACTACTTACTACTTATCTATCTAAATCTAAATAATAATATTTAAAAAAAAAAAACTTGTCTAACTCAATCCTACAAGAACACATGATAGCATGCAAGTATTAATTAAAAGATACTCCATAGTACAACTTATATACTTAGCACTATTAGGGACTGAATGGTATTAATTGTTACCTTTGGGGCTGTCTGTTCTTTGTTGGAAATTCTTTTAATGCCGGAATAGAAGAATGCTACAGTATTATTATTAGTATAGATAGATTATAGAATTCTAATTAAAAAAAATAAAGGAGAAGAAGAAATTAAAGAGAGAAAGCATAGGTAAGAAAAAAAGAACATATGACACACATAGTATTCCTATAAGTATTGATTAATAAGGGAGCATAAGCATAGAGAAAAGAAAAGTATTACTGGGAAAGTGAAATGGAAGCTGTTGTCTCAAAATTTGACATGCTAGTTAGTAAGGATTCCTTTTGTTTCAAGCTAGCCAGGCAAATTCATTCCTCTGATCTGTGCTTGTTAATTAAAATAATTCACTCCTCTGAAATTATTAAGTATAATTTTCACTATACATTTTTATTGTTGTATTATTATCTTTCTCTAATTATTTCTCTTAAAGAGCATAGAAATCTAATTACATAATTCTATGTGCAACATCATGGTATATTCATTTAATAATTAAATAGGATAATACATTCACTATATTATATCATAACTTTTATTAAGTTTTCAATTCATATAAAATCTCTTTCAATTTTAGTTAAAACCTAAAAAAATCTATTTTAATCACTGTTGTTAGTTTTTTTCATTAAGTGCATTATAGATTCAATATTGACAGCTGAGCCAGTATCAATGTGAAGAAAAAAAAAAAGAAAATTTTACCCCCCAAAAAAAAAGGCACAAACCATAGGAAACTGCCGCAAAACACAACTCATTTTGATCAAGTATAATAAATTTGGAGGGAGGAAAAAGGAAGAAGGAACCTAACTAAAAACCAGTATATAATAGGCTAAGTATAATACAACAAAAATGCCCTAAAGCTATGCCAACTTGTGCCTTAAGCCCTCTATATGTGCCATATAGAAATGGCGAGTGCACTATAAAAAACATAAGCAAAATTAGAACTTAAACAACCTAAACTTTTTTAATGAAAGAGAAAAAGGAAGCAAGATTATATTTAAAGAATTAAATGACAATATACTTTAAGAGAGTCATTATCGCCGTCCTCTTCTGCCACCGCCACGGTTCCCTCTATTCCCTCTACCACGAAAGCCTCCTCCTCTTGGCGGCTTAAGTCCCAAAGACTGAACTCCCCTCCTTTTCTGGTGTGGCTTTTCTTGGTCCTCGTCGTCTTCTCTGTACTTGGCTTTGCTTCTCGCGGTGAAAGTTATTTCCCGCGATCCTCCTGGACCCTGCTTAACACCATTGGGTAGACTACGAGAAGACTGTTGATCTTTGAGAGCTGCCACTCTGTCCCCCATAGGAAGTGATTCCTCACCGGCAAGTGATTTTTTACTCCAGAACGCCTCTGCGTGCTTCTCATCCTTCACTTCATACATTCTGCATATAACATGGAAATGTATCTCTCAGTAATTAAGAATGAAGAAATAAAAAACATCTTGGCATGCTACATAAACACAGCCATAAGAGCCTCTGTATCTCCATAACTGGAAACAATGCAAATTAGTAATAGATTCTTTACCTTGGGACCCGAGGTTTCGAAGGTTCATCGTCTGATGATGCTGATATATCAGTCTCGCTTTCACTTTGATCATCATCTGACACAGCAGGTTCGAAATGCTCCTCTAGCAAGGAAGGATGCTTCTTAGAACCACCAACTGGATGTAAAGCCAAATATTCGTTTGAGGTCTCCTTAATCTCGTATTCCTAAAGTAAAAGTAGCATGAGTAACAGTCAGCGAGGAAATATCATTCATTTTTATAGTGGAGCATTAATAAAACAAACTCTATGCATGAGCCAAAAGTCCCATTCATGCCCTCACATACATTTACAAAATTTAACTTAAAGGCATCTAAATTACAGCGCATCCAAAAATTAACATTTATCAGCACAAAGTAAGAGCTTTAATTTATCTCGTCCAGTTTGGGATTAAGACCTTAAAAGGACTAGTAACAACAGGTATATTTCTGTTTGCAGTACCTTGTTTGTAAATATTGCTTTAAATCGCTCATCCTGAAGATCTTGCATGATAATCCCTTTCTTTTTCTTGGATGACTTCTTATTTTCATCATCACCAGCATCTCTGTTCTCATTTTCAGTTTCTTCACTTTCGAGGAGGCGAGCTGCAAGTTTACGATTAATTTTGGGTAATTTTTTCCTTATCTGCAAGGGAAACAATTTTGGTAAGAGCACAGATCAGTATTCCAGTCTATACCTAGCTACGTAAATATGAAAAGAAATAAACAATGAGCGAAGGACTCAACCGTAATCCGAGAGGCACGTTCAGCCTCCATCTTCTCTCTCTTCTGTTGTTCAATGTAAGCTTCATATTCAAAAGGATCCGCAAGTGCTTTTGCCTACACAAATGTTGATATATCATATGAAAGCACGAAAACATAATCCAGAACGTCTAGTAATATGATATCAGCATCACGCTAATTCAAAAGCATGTAGAAAAAAGTATCAGCAAAACCCACCTTTTTGTATAATGCATAATTAATGAAGTAACCATGCATATAGGCTCTAAGCAAATTCGTGCCAATCAGGTTTATCAAATTTAACCTCTCAAGCTCTTCTTTTGTCAAAAATTTGTAATGATCATAGATAGTTGTCTGTCCACCTGTGTCTAGCTCCTCCTGTAAAAGTAATTCTATTGTCAAAACATGTAATAGAAAAGCTAATCCCATAATCAAATAAAATATTTAACACATACTGTGAAGTTTTCTATAGAGGAACACCACTTAGGAGCAGGTCCAAGGGATGGTATGAAGTAAGATGGTATTTGGCTACTGTCCAAGGCCAGCAAGATCAAACCACTGCCAGGAAATGTACATACATCATTGATTTTTCCACCTGTAGGTTCAATGCTGGTCATGCCTTCTCCCTGAAACCATTTCATAACCAATCATATGTCAACCAATGTTGATGAACACAAACCCTAAAGTCAGTCATCACTAAGATGTGTAGGAAAGCATACATGGTTCATCTAAAGACAGATCATACATGTACGTGAGACATCAATAATGTTAGTGTACTCCCATTTCTATGGCACATATAGAGAGCCTAAGGCATGAGTTGGCATGGCTTTAGGGCATTTTTTTGTATTACAGCCTAATATATACTGTTTTTAGTTGTTTTTCCTGTTCCTCCCTCCCAATTGTTTATTCTTTATCGAGATGAGTTATGTTTTGTGGAACTTCCATATGGTTTGTGCTTTTCTATTTTTTTATCTTTTTTTTTTATGGTTTTGGTAAAATTTTCTTTGTTTTTCTACTGTCACCAATATGAAAGGTGGCTCAGCTGTCAGTATGAAAATACAATTCATCCATGATGACAGATTAAGCATAGAAATGTTAATATGAAAATATAGTAGCAGGAATGACAGATCTTATCTACCGTTTCAGGATCCCATATTCTAACAACATGATCATCGCTGGTAATCAACATAGGGCGTTCATAGTTAAGAGTCTGATGCCACTTAATATCCAATATGGGACTGCCATACCTGTGACACAAATTTTAAGCAACCACTTATTAAAAATATTTATTGTCAATACAAACATAAATCTCTGAAACAAGAATGTTAGCTTACATATGATCCTGTATTCGTATGGGATGAGATGAGCGAAGGTCATAGATGAGAACCTGCATATGCGATATTAAATGTGAACAATATCCATAATTTAGTATTCAAGGGAAAGAAAGCTTGCATCTTCAGAATGTAGTACAGCATAAGAGAACTTGTGTTCCCCACCACATATAAGATTTCTTTTTAAGGTAAAGGTACTAACAACTAACTCGTAAGGTGTATCCTTATAAATAACAAACAGAAGAAACGCAAATGACTAGTACAATCTTTAATGCTTCCATAGTTCCATGACAAGTTTGTATTGTCTTCACTTTGTGACTACCCTATAAATAAACTATGCCTACCAAGAAATAAATATTTCCAAGCAAATAACTGTTAAACCAGCCATCACACACAATGTAATAACTTTACTTTCTTTTTTAAAAAAAATTATATACTTTGCATCTGAAACTAACGTAAACTTCAGAACAAGGACAATGCACAATTGTATTATTCACACTACAAGTTCATTACGCCCTTGAATGAGGTTCAGGCAAAATTTTACAGTGTAATTTCTAAGGAAACATCATTCACTTATTTTTCTTACATTTAATAGTGTATCACTCTTAGGTATATGCTAATACCAAATACGGGATTTCTATAAAATCCCATATTGCATTAAATATGACCATTTTCTACTTATTTATTAATAAGATGACATTCTACAACAACAAATAAATTTAATCAAATAATAAGCTTTTGGTTTCTGATATTAGTAAAATAGCATCACACCTTTCCTGCACTAGTTCCAACAGCCATCAAGAAACCCCCATCTCCATCAAACTCCAATGCAGTGACCCCCTATAGATACAGAAATGTTGCACAATGAAGATGTCAGTTAAGCAACACAATCTACAACCTCAGGTACAACATTGAGAAAAAGGGAGAATGGTACATATTTCCCTACCATTTGAAACAAGAAAAAAAAACAAATAAGTGGCTAATAGATTAACCATATATTTTTGTCAAAGATATTTGCCTGGCACCAAAGGCTTTGGAACATCCAAAATAGTAATAACAAATATGATCTTCCTAGATACATAGAAAATTTGAATGCCTCCACATAGACTATTGCTAATACCTGGTCAACGTCGCCACTAGGTCCAACTGCATCGATTCTGCCAACAGAAGATCTCACACGCATGTCAAAGCATTCAACAGCGCCATCTTCACCACCACAGGCAACTAGCCCATGAAGCTTGCTAAATTTGCAAATTCAGAATTTCAGATACAATTGAAGTTGCACTTACTTATACAAAGTGTATGATACAAAGCTCTTATAAATGAAAGGAAATAAACCCACTCAGTATTTATGTCCCAGGAAATACCTTCTTGAAACCACATTCAATGCAGGGGATTGTGTATTGAGGGAGGAAAGAAATCGCCCCTGACATTTAAAGAAAGGTAGATCTATAACTAAGACAAGTAAAAACAACTAAACAAGTATTTCCCTTTTTTGTTTTGCAAGAAAGATACCAAATAAAATACAGAACAAAACGTGATGTTTATGCCAAATATAGGAATTCCACTCTAATTCCAAAGAGTACCATGAGAATATAATTTAAAGTTTGTACCTTCAGATTTTGTTCACAAAGTTCAACCAGTATGAAAAGATCAATATTCATGATACTAATGATGCCATTATAACAAGAAATCATAAGCTTCAATACCTGCTCTAGGTTAATTCTGTACAATTCTGGGGAAGAGGCAGCACAAAGCAAATCACAAGACCAGCTGTCATATGTAATATCCCTTCCCATTCTGCATTTGATTAGAGATATGGTAGATTTATTAGGACCATGAGTGAAGTAGCAATATCACACTACATTTAACAAGAGGGTCAACTGCAGCTACTCATAGAAAGGAACCAGAAATATACGAAAAATGCAGACAAATGTAATTAGCCAAGCGAAACAGGGTAAAAAGATACATATTTTCCAAACCATGACCAAGTGGTAAAACACACCCAAAATCAACTGGAAACATTGGTGGAACATTTGGTTTGATCATTTTAAGTAAGGTGATTAGCTACATCAGAAAGAATAACAAGATAGTTTGTTTTTTGGATGGCAAGTAGAGTTTCAGTTGAAGAAGCTCCATTTTTCCTTTTACGCACGTCTAAGAAAACACAAAAGTTCTGTTGACAGTGGAATGAGTCTTAAACACACTGCATTAAGCAATAGACTGATCCACTAATACTATCATACAAGTTTAATTGTCAGTACATGTTTATTTAAGGATAGATTATCATTCAATCACCAAAAGTATACTTCTCTACAATCCAAAATGCTAGACACCTAAAGAATTCATCATTATATTTAGTACAGAGGGGAAAATAAACCTTGGGATTCGCAAACTGTAATGTTTTCCATATTTTGCATGTAGACAAACAGAACGGTCAGCACATAAAAATGCCAGTTTTGAATAGTCATCTGTTAGAACCTGCATAAACAAAATTAATTACTAAAATAACAAATTGAGAAAATATGCAGGTAAACTCAAGCAACAAACCAATATGCAAACGAGGACATTTTAAAGCACATAACAAAGAACTAAGACAAGAACAATCAGGTTGCTAACCACTTTTGTCTGTAAACTAAAGATAGTTTCAGTACCTGAAAATCAATAATCTCTGAATCCAAATGCCTTTCAAACTTCAATCCCAGCTCCCTTACCTCGTATACTTTTACTTGTGGTGGATATATACCTTTCAATATTGAATCACCATGAGTGACAAAACTTTTCAATTAATATCTAATAAACTAATTTTTCATGCCACTTTCCCTACATTATCATATCATTTATGAAATCTTAACAGATCTCACTGAAATGCTAATATTCTATCACCCCCAAACCCCACAAACCCACATGATTGATCACAATTCCAATTTTTCACAAGGCCCAAGTTGCTTTAAAAAAGTTGCCCAAAATAACATCAAATTCCTAACAATCCTAGTTTGAATTTGTAAATTCTACTTCGCAACATCCTGTCTAAAGAAAACTTAACCATGGTCGTATTTTACTTGCTCGAACTGCAGTACTGCACAAACTGCTATTTGCAGTACTTGATGCAATAGTCCATGAATAATCAATAACTCTTTCTCATCACACTTCACCAAATTTTCCTCCTTGTTACTTAATCATCATTACTAATTATTAATGTGCACATACAGAAGCATGGATTTGAAGTACCTGAAGCTATGATATACTCGCCATCAGGAGTTGCCTTAATCTTGGTGGTAGCAGTTGTGAACCTCAAATCCTCAATCAATTGCACATTCTGCGTGTAACCTAACAAACAAGTAAATATTTAAATTAAACGATGAACAAAAAGAACAAAAATGCACCCTAAAGATCCACAAAACGAGTTTACATGAAAAGGAAACTAAAATTAAACTAGATAATAGTGGAAAACAGTAAAAATCAAAGAGGGGAAGTTACTTTTAACGTTGCGATGGGAATTCTGCTTCTTAGAGGGGAGCCAGGAAGCTAGTGAAGGTTGCTGGGAAGCTATTGTGTACATCTTGACACCGTTTATGGAGGTTGACTTGATAGCGCCATCTCGGGTCGCCATTTTCGCTTATTGGATACACAAACACGGTGAAAGTGGAGTTTGAAGAAGGTGAGGTTATTTTCGGGTTTTTGGCTGTTGGCGCCTCTCTGCTACCTTTCTTAAGAAGAGGGACGAGGCAACGCTGAAAGAGGCGGAGAGGAGTGAGGAACGACTCCAGAGAGGAAGATAGCCGTTAAGGGAGATGCCGGCACGGCTGACGAAGGGAGGGGGGTAGACACGCACTGCTGAAGCGTTTAGAGGCGGCACAAATCGTTCATAAATTTTGTTAGGTTTATTTTGTTTGGGCTTTTGGTTGAATTAAGGATGCATTTATCTTTTCCAAAAAAATTGCATATAAGCCTATAAGGTCATACTCATCAAGTCATAATTAATTAAATATGAGTAGTGCTACGGGCAACATTGAGGGCCATTAAGGAGCTAATAAATTTAATTAATCTGAAATTGAACACAATTATCATTCGAAATTATATAAAATTATAATATAAAACTAAACACAATTATTATATGAAACTATACAAAATTATCATTCAAACAAAACATAACTTATCATCTATAACCTCCTTATTACCACTACCATCACCAACAGCAGCACCATCACAACCAATACCGCAGCGCCACCACCACAACAACAAAGACAACCCTTACCAACATAAAACAACAACAAAACAACGATGAAACAACCAAAAAGAAGAAGAAGAGGAAGCGGCGGTGAGCGGCGCGGTGCGAAGAAGAAGAAGAAGTGGCGGCGACGAGAAAAAATGTAGATGACGATAAAGCGGCGTCGAGTTTCCTAACGTTGACCTGAATAAGACCTTGTCGTTCTTTGTACGCCTTTTGGAACTGCAAGCAACTCATGGATCAGGACGACTCATCATGCTCACACATTAAGAACTTCATCGGTGCACCCTCAAATATCCCAATGGCGAAATGAGAGGGAAAGGTATGAGCTGCCCGATGAGAGTGGAGGGGGAAGATTCCATTGTTTTGGATTGTTTAATATTATTAAAACAATAATTATACACAACCAAGTGATTTTACCAACCAAGTCCAACCAAGCTCCCTCCACACACGCGCTCCTTTCTCTCTCTTCATTACTGCAGCTTTTTTTTTTTCCAAAACTGAATCCCTTAAATTTCGGTCATTCCCATTTTTCACTCATCACTCACCTGCGTTATTTCAAAATTCATTTTAGCAAGCTTCTATGTTTTTTCCCTCACTCCTTTCACCACTGTCTTCCTTCTTCATTGTCGTGATCCATTCAAATCCGTTTTGTTGTTCTTCATTAGTTGAGGATGGATGCTATTAAGTTTTCGTTAGTTTATGAATCTTCTTCTTAATTTAGGTTTTCTAGCTGTTTTAGTTCTCAATTGCATGATTTTTATAGAAGGAAGGAAGGAATAAGAAAAAGAAGATGGAGTACATTTGAGTGATAACTTCCAATAATTCGTTTATGTTTCATTCAAAATCGTTTCTACTTTTGATTCAAAACCGTTTCTACTTTTCATTCAAAATCGTTTCTACTTTTCATTTAAAACCGTTTCTACTTTTCATGCAAAATCCGTTTCTACTTTCATTCAAAATTCGTTTCTGTTTCCTGAAAATCCAATTCAGTTTTTAATTCAAAAGCGTTTATAGTTTCATTCAAAATTTGTTTCTACTTTCATTCAAAATTCGTTTCTGTTTTCTGAAAATCCAATTCAGTTTTTAATTCAAAATCCGTTTATGTTTTCATTCAAAAACCGTTTCTATTTTCATTCAAAATCTGTTTCTGTTTTTCTGAATATTCAATTCAGCTTTTTCATCAACAACAACAACAATAACAGCAACAACACCAATAATAACAGCAACACCACCAACAATAACAGTAACAATACCAGCAACAGCACCAACACCAACAAAGAAGAAGAAGAAGAAGAAGAAGAAGAAGAAGTTGATGATGATGGCTTCAACGACGACGGTGCGCGACTGCAGTAACGATGACGGTGGTGGGGGCCTGTAATAGCAGAGGAGAAGAAGAAGAAGAAAAAGAAGAAGAAGAAGACGACGCTGCTGTAGTGAACGCGCGTTTTTTAATTTTGGGAGAGTGATAACGCGTGAGTGTGTAAGAGTGGGAAAAAACTACTTGATTGGAGTAAATGCTTGAATGTGTAGCATTACTGATATTAAAAATGGTAAAGTGGGATAAAGTAGAGATGGCGAGAGATGGAAACGAAAGGAAGAAGAAGGAGAGTGTTGGATATTTGTTGGTTGAGAATGTGTTGGTTCCGTAGAGATTCTCATAAAGTAAACTTAGTAATGCCAATACAAAAAAAAATAGTAATACAATTTAAATCTTTATGTCTAATGTGTAATTTATAATTTGTTAAAATTAAATTATAGATTAATTTACATCATTTTTTCATTAAATAATTAGCTATGAGAAACGATTAGGGGCCAATAATTTGAAGAACCAATGCCTACCAACATTGTCTCTTTTGTCCTTGCCATTCATCATCCAACAACACCTCCTACCTCCTCCCCCGCTTGCATCGACACACTAATGGATCGCTTCCACTACATCGGCAGCGTCACCATGGCACTCAAATGCCTTTCAACCGTCCAAGGTGTCATCATCAAGGGACCCTTCATCCTCAAAGACCAACTCGCGCATTCCCCTTCCTGCGACAATCACAACGTTACTACTCTTTCAACCTCTCAACCTTGATCTCCATGAACCTCAAGCATCTCTCTATGGATAACTTTGAAACAGTAGTGCAGTCCTTGTAGTTTGACCTCGAGAAGAATGCCGTGCACCAACCTCCTCCTCTTTTTATTCCACTCTTGCCTCGCCGCGCTATGCATCTACCGCCTCTTCTTCTTCTTCCTCTTCTTTTTCTTCATGGTTTTTTTTATTTATTTTTGTTGTTGTTGTTGTTATTGTTGGTGTACTTCCATTGTAATTGCTAGCAAGAAACTTGTGCACCAATGTACTCTCCACGAGACAATCCGTGTAAAAAGTGGAGCCTGGGATGATAATGGTGTTTTCATTTATACAACACTGAACCACATCAAATACTGTCTTCCCAATGGAGATAGTGGGATAATAAAAACACTGGACATTCCAATTTACATAACAAAGGTTTCTGGAAACACAATCTTTTGCTTGGATCGTGATGGAAAAAGCAGAGCAATAATTATTGATGCAACCGAGTATATTTTTAAACTTTCCCTTTTGAAGAAAAGGTGTCATGAACATGATAAGGAACTCGCAGCTCTGTGGACAAGCCGTGATTGCTTATCTAAAACAGAAGGGCTTTCCTGAGGTCGCGCTCTATTTTGTGAAAGATGAGAGGATTCGTTTCAATTTGGCTTTAGAGAGTGGAAACATTCAAACTGCAGTTGCATCAGCTACAACAATTGATGAGAAAGATCACTGGTACCGTTTGGGGGTTGAGGCTCTTCGCCAAGGCAATGCTGGCATAGTAGAGTATGCTTATCAGAGGACAAAAAATTTTGAGCGATTATCTTTCTTGTATCTTGTCACTGGTAACCTGGAGAAACTTTCAAAGATGTTGAAAATTGCTGAAGTTAAAAATAATGTGATGGGCCAGTTTCATAATGCTCTATATTTGGGTGATGTTCGAGAACGTGTTAAGATATTGGAGAATGTAGGCCATTTGCCTCTTGCTTACGTCACGGCGTCTGTCCATGGCCTGCATGATGTTGCTGAGCGGCTTGCAGCTGAACTGGGAGACAATGTTCCATCTTTGCCTGAGGGAAAAGTACCGTCTCTCTTGATGCCACCATCACCCGTCATGTGTGGAAGTGATTGGCCCCTCCTCAGGGTCATGCGAGGCATGTTTGATGGTGCGTTTGACAATGTAGGACGGGGAGTTGCTGATGAAGAAGAGTATGAAGCTGCTGATGCAGATTGGGGTGAAGATCTTGACATAGTTGATGTGGATGGGATGCAAAATGGAGATATTGCTGCTATCATGGAGGATGGAGAAGTAGCTGAAGAAAATGAAGAAGAAGAAGGTGGATGGGAGATGGAAGATTTAGGTCTAGGCCCCGAAGAGGAGACCCCAAGAGCCGCTAATACCACTGCTTCAGTATTTGTGACCCCAACACCTGGTATGCCAGTAAGCAAGATATGAATTCAGAAATCATCTCTTGCTGCTGATCACGCAATTGCTGGAAATTTTGAGACTGTAATGAGGTTACTGAACCGGCAGCTTGGAATAAGAAATTTTACCCCCTTGAGATCCATGTTTATTGATCTCCATAATGGCAGCCATTCATATCTGCGTGCATTTTCTTCTGCTCCAGTCATATCACTTGCTATTGAAAGAGGCTGGACTGAGTCATCGAGTGCAAATGTGAGGGGCCCACCAGCACTTCCTTTCAAATTTTCTCAACTTGATGAAAAGCTTAGAGCTGGTTATAAGCTAACTACTGCTGGGAAATTCACCGAGGCTCTAAAGACATTTCTTAACATTCTTCATACAATTCCTCTGGTGGTTGTTGAGTCAAGGAGGGAAGTGGATGAGGTGAAGGAACTGATTATCATAGTCAAAGAGTATGTTTTGGGTCTGCAGATGGAACTGAGGAGGAGAGAAATAAAGGACAACCCAGCAAGACAGCAGGAACTTGCTGCTTATTTCACTCACTGCAACCTTCAGACACCACACTTGAGGTTAGCCTTGCAGAATGCCATGACTGTTTGTGTCAAGGCAAAGAACCTTGCATCAGCTTATAACTTTGCCAGGAGGCTACTTGAAACAAATCACACCGTTGAAAGCCAAGCAAAGGCCGCAAGGCAAGTGATTGCAGTTGCAGAAAAAAATATGACTAACACAACAGAGTTGAACTATGATTTCAGAAATCCATTCGTAATTTGTGGTGCAACCTACGTGCCAATCTATCGTGGACAGAAGGATGTCTCTTGTCCATATTGTACTTCCCGATTTGTGCCAAGTGAGGAGGGGAAGCTGTGTACTGTCTATGATCTTGCAGTGGTAGGGGCAGATGCTTCTGGACTGCTTTGTTCACCTTCCTAGATACGCTGATTGAGCTGTCGGAGGAGCAACATTTTTCCCGAATTTCGGTTCAGGTTAATTTACAGCATAGTAGATCCCTATAGTCATGGTAATATGGTAGAAGCTAGAAATAGTAATGAGGAATTAATTTTCACTTTTAGCATTCCCTTTGATTTAGTTGCAGAAATGATTTTTGTTGTTATAATTACATTTCTATGTTGAGGGGTGTTGTAAGTTTTCCATACACAAGTGAAATGGTTATACTTATATCAAAAGATAGATATGCAGGACTTGCAATTTGCAGTTCTATCTGGCAAGGACGCAAGGTGGTACATATTTTGATGTTTATTTCATATAGACTTGAGTTATGCATTCTTTTATTGTGTTGCTTGTCTATTCTTTGCATGTAGCTAATGATCTATCTATATTCAAACACTTTTTATGAGAATTTTATTTGTACACCAAAATCAATTTTACTAACAAGTGATCTTTAATTTACACTTGGAATGAAAAAATTGGCAAAAAATACAAGGTTATTAATTATTATTAGGATCACCTTTTCTTGTATTTTATTAGGCTCGTTTCAATTTATCATACTTTGTGTACGTCAATTCCTTCATTAAAATATGATATTACATTCTTTGAATTTGTTTTAAAACAACCATGACTAATTTGGCATGTGCCCAGAGTCACATCCGAACCGAAATGCTCAATTTTCCTACACAAATGAGAGTATTAAATGTGATTTTTTGTTATAAAAGTTTTCACTTTTAAGTGTGAAAGCAAGATTGTATTGAGTTTTGGAAAAGAATTTTTTTTTTTAATCAAGTTTTATATATGTAATCAGCTATTAACTAGTATAGTGTATAGAAAGTATGCATTTGATATCTTATAAAATAAACTTATTATACAATTATAAATAAGTTTGATTATTTATTTATTGTAATTTTGATTATTTTATAATGACATATTTAAATATTATAATGATTGATTATTTAGCTAAAAAAATTATGTAAACTAACATGTATAAATATATACAAGACATAATTATTAATTTTTAATGTACTTAAAGTAGTTTTTATTAGATAAATATATTAATTTAATTTTAATACACTAGGTTAATTATGGGTCAATGAAAAAAATAGTAATTTTTTAAGACATGGTGTTATTCACATGTAAAACATAGCATCAAAATTAAATTTTAATTTATATATGATAAAAAATAACAAGTTGATTCCTCAGTGAAGAGGAAAAAAATTAGAGAGAAACATCTAAGTTAGTATCTGAAAAATTAAAGTATCATATAGTAAATTTTTTTTATAGATTTATTTAACCCATACATATTAAAAGTTTTGGAAAATTATCTGGTTAAAACTGTCGTATATTGATATTCTAGCGCTTTTAACGATTGATCTTAATTATATATTAATTTTATAACTAAAATAAATCAAGATAAACGGCTAAAAGCAGTGGAATACCGGCGTCTCGGAGTTTCGGATAATTTTCCAAAAGTTTTATCACAAAGCAGATATGCAAAAATAATTCTCAAAAAAAATATATTATATATTATAATTAAAATAATAAAAAATTGTTCAAGAACAAAATAGCAGCAGGGTGAGGGACAGGGTCACCCAACTTCTCAGATCTCACCTTCACTCTATTCAAAATCTTTCTTCTTCTTCTTCTACTTCTTTTGGATCTGCACTTCTTCCTTCTTCGCTTCACACATGCATTACCATTACCCCTAATCTCATCACCGTCACAAGTAAGTAACTCCTAATCTCCATTTCCCTTCTTCGGATCCAAATCCTCAACTCTTCAATTTTCACTTCCATCCATCGATTTGATTTCATTTGACGTGTTTTTTTTTTTTTCCAGTTACACTCACACAGGACATCGATAATTTCGATTGGAGAAGATGCTGACCAAGTTCGAGACGAAGAGTAACAGAGTGAAGGGCCTCAGCTTCCACCCGAAGCGGCCATGGATCCTCGCCAGTCTTCACAGTGGAGTTATCCAGCTATGGGATTATCGCATGGGAACCCTAATTGACAAGTTCGACGAGCACGATGGTCCTGTTCGAGGGGTTCATTTTCACTGCTCTCAGCCTCTATTCGTCTCCGGAGGTATGATTTCCTAGTTCTAGATTAATTTCCATGCTCTGTGCCGTGCTTTTTCATCTGCATCTGTGTTCCATTGAGTTTTTGTGGATCTACTCTAGTGAAGAGCTAAATTTTATGTGATTGTTTAATGCCATGTTGTTTTGATCCACCCTTGTGGAATACTGTGTGATGAATGATGATTGTTGTATTTTGTGTGTCAAGGCATGAAAATGAAGATGTTAATGTAGTCTACCTCTTTGGATCTGATACTTGGTAATATGTTGCACCAGTAAAATATGATTATTCAATGATATAATATAACTGTTTAAATGTATAATACAAATTCAGAATATATTAGTATCAGTATTCAGTAATATGAATCAAATAATACATTTCTAAACATAAATGAATCCAAATAGAGTTTAAAATATCAAAAGATGAAACTTCCCTAGGTATATAAGAAAAAAAAAAGTATCAACAGATGGAACTTCAAAAAGGTAACATTACAACGTTCGATGTGTATATTTTTCATCTGGAGCATGTGCTATGATAGTCTAGATAGCATCTTGTTCTAATTATTGTGGTTTTCTTGTGATTCTATTTCCAACGGTCTTCTTTGTCTGTTTTTAATTTTATTATTTACCCATTGAACAGGTGATGATTACAAGATTAAGGTTTGGAATTACAAGCTGCATAGGTGTTTGTTCACCCTTCTAGGACACCTTGATTATATTCGTACGGTGCAATTTCATCATGAGAACCCATGGATCGTGAGTGCGAGTGATGATCAGACCATTCGCGTCTGGAACTGGCAGTCACGTACTTGTATATCTGTTTTAACTGGCCACAATCATTATGTTATGTGTGCCTTGTTCCATCCAAAAGAGGACCTTGTTGTGTCAGCTTCTCTAGATCAGACTGTTCGTGTTTGGGATATTTCTTCTCTCAAGAGGAAGAATGCATCTCCTGCTGATGACCTACTGCGGTTGAGTCAGATGAACACAGATCTTTTTGGGGGTATTGACGCAGTTGTTAAGTATGTGTTGGAAGGTCATGACCGGGGAGTCAATTGGGCTTCTTTTCATCCTACACTGCCTCTTATTGTTTCGGGAGCAGATGATCGGCAAGTAAAGCTTTGGAGGATGAATGGTAAAATTTGAAACTACTTAGTCATATATACATTGAGGATATCCATGTCTTTCCATATTTTATTTTTAATATTGAACTGACCTGAATTTAGTATAGTATCGTCGGTTTTCTAATAATTGTGTAAAGGAACATAGATATATTTATATAGGCTAAATGTTATGTCTAACCTTGGTTGATGGATGCATTCAATCTTGTAGACCATTCTGTATAGTGAGGAAACTTTATTCCATTTAAATTTATGGTGCTTATAAAATGTTTCTCTCCTTTCAGACACAAAAGCATGGGAAGTGGACACTTTGAGAGGACACATGAATAACGTTTCATGTGTAATGTTCCATGCAAAACAGGATATTATAGTCTCAAATTCTGAAGATAAAAGTATTCGAATATGGGATGCAACAAAGCGGACTGGAATTCAAACATTCCGCCGAGAGCATGATCGGTTTTGGATTCTTGCAGCCCATCCTGAAATGAACCTATTGGCAGCTGGTCATGACAGTGGCATGATTGTTTTCAAACTGGAGAGAGAAAGGCCAGCATTTGTAGTTAGTGGCGATTCGTTGTTCTACACAAAAGATCGGTTTTTGTGTTCTTATGAATTCACCACTCAAAGAGATACACAAATGCTTCCATTTCGAAGACCAGGCTCCCTAAGCTTGAACCAAAGTCCAAAGACTCTTTCATACAGCCCAACTGAAAATGCATTTCTTCTGTGTTCAGATGTGGATGGTGGATCTTATGAGTTATTTTGCATAACAAGGGACAGCTATGGTAGGGGTGATTCGCAGGATGCTAAAAAAGGTCAGGGAGGATCAGCAGTCTTTGTGGCCCGGAATCGGTTTGCAGTCCTTGAGAAGAGCAACAATCAAGTGCTTATAAAAAACTTGAAGAATGAGACTGTTAAAAAAAGTGCCCTTCCAGTTGCAACAGATGCTATATTCTATGCAGGAACGGGCAACTTACTGTGTAGATCAGAGGATAGGGTTGTAATATTTGATCTTCAGCAGAGAATTGTTCTTGGTGAACTTCAGA
>JASCZI010212411.1:6694-22924 GCA_036250425.1 Stylosanthes scabra
CTAGAATGCCCCGGAAGGTCCTGGAGGACCCTAGAATGTCCTAGAAGGCTCTAGAAGGTCATAGAGTATTCTAGAAGAGTATAGATATATGTAGAAGAATAAAGAGTATGGTAGAATAATCTAGAAATATTTGGAGAAGTGTGGTAGGTTAGATATTTGTAATGAAGTTTCTGGACACTTGATCTGGACCGTTGATTAGATTTAATCCTAGCCGTCCGTTAAGGAGGTGGATTAGTATAAATAGGAGTGAGAGTTTGGAGTTTGAGTGTATGAATCATTTGTACAAATCACTTATGTTAGTAAAGTGGTTTCCACCAAAACTTCTTTTCTATTGTGTTCTCTTATATTATTAGCTTTAATGCTAATATTAAGGGTTAGGCTGACTTAATCTTAGCTCAAGAGGTTGAGTAAGTTCAAGTGCCGGTTACGGTAGCGTTGGAGTGTGTCCAAGGCCGTGACATAAGGGAAGGTAAACACTAGGATTATTGGCACATGTAATAAAACAAAACGATGTTTTGGATAAGACTAATAATTATTGGATATACCTTGAAATACGTCCACGCAAAGCCAACTAGACCAAAGCAATTTTCTCTATCTTGTAGGGGTATTTAAATCCAAACCAATTCAAATTAAACCGCACATTCAATTCAATCCAAACAAAAATCGATTAAAACAGTATTAGTTTGGATTTAATTGGATTTTGAATTTGACAAACCGCATGAATTGGATTGGATTTCGAATCTACTTCTCAAAACCAATTCAATCCAATCCAAACCGCATAATGTGATATAATAGTACTATTTTACTATTAAATTTAAAATTTTACTTAGAATATTTTCAATGTTATACATTTTTATCTTATTATGTACTATTATTATTTAGTGAACATTTTATAAATTTGAAATGAAATTTATCTATTTATTTATTTTAATCAATCTATAATTTTGCTTATTACGTTATTGTTGATTTTTTAAGATACCATTAAGATTTATTATGTTATTGTTGATTATTTAATATTTTAATGTTAAGACATATTGTATATTTTTAATTAATTTTTTTAAATTTATAAAACCGTAAATCCAATTCAATCCAAACCGCTTTAAATTGGATCGGATCGGATTGGATCGTCTAGAGAAAATTATCCAATCTAAACCGGACCGCAAATAAAATTAGTGTTTAGATCGGATGAATTTTTGACTCAAAACCGAATTAAACCGTACCGCGAACACCCCTATTATTTTGCACTACTATTTTCTCCAAAACCACCTGTGACATAAAGAGATAATGTGTAAATGATAATCCCTACACAGATAGTTCAACTATACCTACATTCTAATGAATATATACTATAGAATAAACATAATTATTAGAAACAAGCGTATGCCATTAAAACATGCGATAATTAGTGTAACAAGGCACATAAAAGCAAAGAGAAAAGCGTTTTGATTGTATAATTGGTGTGGATCACCTAAAAGCAAAGGAAAAGAGAAAAAATGTCCATACAAACATAAAAGCAAGTTGAAGAATGAAGGTGACTAGTGGAACTTAAATAGGATATCACGATAGAAATAACGAAGCATAACAAGGAACATCACCATATCGCAATTTCCATGTGTGCTTGCCTTTTGTTTCTTATCCAAGAAGATAACTAGCTTTTTTATATTCCCCTTTTTATCTTCTTTTTTTTTCCTAGCGCCCCTCTAATTTGATAGGGGAGGGAGGATCGTAGCTACGGCTACCTCTAATTACCTTTTGTGGTAGTATTATATATTTATTATATTCTCTTCTATATGCATGATGATAGACTACATTTATTTTAATAATTAGTTGTTAACCAAACCACATTTAGGGATCATAAGGGGCATAATAATGACTTATAATGAGGAATCCAATGAAAAAAATATCAGTTATTCCTGTAGTATTACTATGACGGAAATTATTTTTAATATTGTGATTGAAGGTGTGTTTTGTCATTGTATTGCCATGTATGTGTGTTATCTAGGGTGTAAAAAAAATTGGTTACACTAAATTGAACTGAAACTGAACTGAAACTATTTGAAAAAATTAATTTTTTAAGTAAAATAACCAAACTGAAATTACAGTTTTTTATAAAAATTAGTTTATTTAAAATTAATTTTTTATAGTTTAGTTTGGTTTAAAATCAAAACAACTGATTCTCAATTTAAATAATTTATTATTACCATTATTAAAAAGTGGCTATTTTTTTTTTTTATGAAAAATATAACTTATCTAGTATCATAATTCAAATAATGGATTCAGTAAATAGATACGGTATCATTTTGAAAGAATATCAATTAAAATATGTCATTTTAATAACTCATTAAATGCAGATTTAATGTTATTATTTTAATGTTATAGCATATGTTTGGATTGAGGTTTGTCAAACTGAATTTTGAATAAACTGTATTTTACAGAACTAATTTTGGATAGAAGTAAGTTTGTGCCGACATGATTTATGTTTGATAACCTTATGCCAAAATTGAAAGATAATTACTATAAAGGACATGACATTAAATTATAAGATTAACATTGTTTATTTTTTTCAATATATTTTTTATTTTATTTTCTTTCAATATGCTATAATTTTTCACTATTATTATTTATGTTTTTTTTTTAATTTGCTCCATATCAATAAATCATATTATAAAAAAGATAATAATAATAAATATAATACACAAGAACCACAATTATAAAAATATACAATGCCTAATAAAAAAATTTTCCAATCCAATAAGTCAAAATTTTAATATTCAGCTCATTTTTCAATTTCAACTTCCATCTAATTTGTAAAAATTTTTTCTTAAACAATCAAACTACAAGATTTTAAAAATTGGAAGAGAAAGAAAGAGGAAGGAAAAGAGAAAGAGAGAGCGGAAGAGGAGAGAAAATGATTTTTTATAAGATAAAAACTGATTTTATATGATAAAATTGGTTTTATATATGAAAAATTAGTTTAAGCTTAAAAATCAGTTTAAACTGGTTTAAATTAGTGCATTATATTATAAACTGGTTTTAAACCAGTTTGCTGTTTGAAAAAACAATTTTGTTTAGTTTTCAAACCATTTAAAACAATTTGATTCAGCTTCAGTTCAGTTTAGCCAATAACTGCACCATGCACACCCCTAGGTGGATGAAGGTGCAAAGTGGTACATGTAGATTAATTCTAAAACTAATTAATAAAATAAAATACGTCTTAAAATATAAAATATACTTTAAACGTGAGATAATTCACATGTATTTATACTTTTTCACTTTTCTGATTAATTTTGGTAGCTGAATTTAATGCAGAAAAAGCATTTTTGTTTTCTAAATTCTTAGCGTCAATATAATTATCTATTATAATATATATTATCTAATTAATTTAAAATATAGAAAAATAAATATTTCAACTTAAATATAGAAAAACAAATATTTCAATTTTGTTTGGCTGGTTTACAATCTTAGCCCAATTCATTAATTTTATTTTTATTTTAAACTTTGATCATGCATTAGAATTTAAATTTAGATTAATAAATTTCTAAATTGCTTATTTTTAATAAAACTTTAAACATGTATTTGAATTAAAATTTAAAATGTTTTAATTGTTTTATTTTTTTTAAAAGTAAAAATTTTTAAACTATGTCAACAACTGTATTTTTATTTTAAATTTTAAATTTTATATACTATTAATTATAATGTAAAATAGATATCTTTTTTCTGTGCAAATTTAAGTACTAAGCAAATAGATATTTTCTTTGAAATAAATATTTTTCAGTGTAAATCCTTCCTTTATTTCAATTTAAATTTAAAAAATTCAACAACAAAATATCAAATTATGAAAGGTCTAATTACCCTATTAGTTCATATAATTCCATTAAATTTTTTATTAAGTTCCTATATTTTTCCTTTTAATTTAGATATGATATATTTTATTAATTTTAAAATAAAAAACTTTCAATTTTTTTTAAAAAAAATCAAAATAAAAAATTTTGAATTAAAAAGAGAAAGAAAGAAACTATTTCTTACTTAAAAAGATAGTCCAATTTTCTGATTCACCATTAACTAATATTGGATCTTCAAAATAAAAATTTTTCAATTTTTAAGAAAAATGTAAAATAAAAGAATTCAAATTAAAAAAATATTGATTTTAATACACTGCTAGTGTAAAAATGATTTACATGTGTATTCAGTTATATAACGCCACATCATAAAAAAATGGTTTTTATGTTATCAAAATAGAAAAAAAATAATAAAAAAACTGAAAAAAATTGAATTCGTAATATATTAAT
This sequence comes from Stylosanthes scabra, assembly GCA_036250425.1. Taxonomy (NCBI): domain Eukaryota; kingdom Viridiplantae; phylum Streptophyta; class Magnoliopsida; order Fabales; family Fabaceae; genus Stylosanthes; species Stylosanthes scabra. Next base: position 10,984 of record JASCZI010212411.1, read on the forward strand.
TCCTGAGCAATATTTTGCCTTTTTAATGAATTCGTAAGTTACTAATGTTTTTTGTTTGTTTTTTTTTCTCAAATTCTTTGGACCCGTCGTAACTTACTAATTATTTTTCTATTGGCTTTTTAATTTATAAAACCCTTACTAACTAACGGATAGTGTCTGCAGCCCAACCACTCCCATATTAACCAAAATCTCCCAAAAGCTATAATATTATGCAAAATCACACACCATTATTCAATATTAGAAAAATTTAGCCGTTACAATATTGTGCTTTGTATGTATGCATAAATGAATTTGAATTACATGCTTCTCCTCGCGCGGATTATTATTCAATTTTAGGATTTTTTTTCAATAAATAAAAAATATCAAATTTATTAAAATAGACACGTTCATAATAATTTTTCATTTTCTGCACCCTTTATTTATTCCGAATTCTGCAGTATTGGAATTACTTAAATACCGTTTCCGAGATTGCAGAGTCCGAAAACGGCTAAAAAAATTTTTATATATATTCCGAGACTGCAGAGGAAATAAAACAAAATAGTATAAATATGTTTGGGAAATGTTACAGAATTAAATAGTCATTGGCAGACCGTAATACTCAATGCTTACTTAAAATTTTTAAATAAAATTTTTATAATAACCAAAAATTTTAGTATTTTTATGTTTGATAAAACTTTTAAATAAAATACTTAAAATTTTTATTTTTGGACAAGTTATTCCGCTATGGTACCTTTATGCGTTATTTTTTTTAGATTTATATTTGGCAACTCACTTAGAGTGATTTTGACAATATGAATATTTTTTGAATAATATTAATTAAAATTATTTTTAGATAAATAATTACTAAAAAAGAATAAGATATTAAACTATAATATTATTTTTTTAAATATATTTTTATTAAAATAATTTTTAGTACTTCAGTACTCATTTTTAGTACGCTATAAATTTTCAGTTATTATTATTTATAATTAAGTTTCCAGATAAGGAAGTTGGATAGATTATTTGTCAATTAGTGCCATTTTACTTCATATTGTTTTTGGTTATATCTCGAGTCTTGAGATATTAAAATTTTTACGTGTTTAATAGATAATGAAATTTTTTTCGCCTAAAGCTACTCGTGATAAAGTTGGAAAAGGGCTAGAAACATTAAGTGGTACTGTCTGCCAATGACTATCTGATTCTGCAATATTTTTGTAACATATTTATATCATTTTATTTCATTTTTGAGTTCTGCAATCCTAAAATACATATTAATTTTTTTTAAGCATTTTCAGGTTCTGTAGTCCCAGAAATAGTATTTAGGCAATTCCAGAATTGCAGAATCCGAAATAGGCAGATATGTCTAAAATGAAAAATTATTATTTTAGTAAATTTAATATTTTTTATTTATTTAAAGAAAAATCCTTTAATTTTGTGTAGGCATTGGTTTTGTCACAAGTGAAGACAAAAGAACAAGGACAACCCCAAGAATAATAACACGCTAATTAATGAGCATGGTGCATGGATTAAAATACAGAAAATCCTAGTACTACCTACTAGCTAGAGTTTTGTAATGTTTACTTTAAAAATGGCTAATAAGATTGTACTATTACTGTATTAGCAATTAGCATGTACCTTTTAATCCAAAATTAATAATTAATTATAAAATGTTACTATTTTTTCTGTTATTTGTTATGGCATTGCATAAATGATAGATATATTTAAAATATTATAATTAATATTTTGGATAATTTTATTTGAATAAGTAGTTTTGGCTAATTAAATTCAGCTAAGTGATTTATTTTTATGCTAAATAGAATATTATTTTAGTGTTAAATAGTATAAAATATTGTATATAAATAAAATTTTATTTGATATCGAAATAATCTTTTATTTAGTATAAAAATAAATATTTAATTAAACTTGATTGGTCAAAACCACTTATTCACATAGAATTATTATAATATTTTTACTCAGATGTAATATAAAAATGGAAGATGGAAGATGTACACATTCTGAATCACGGACACTTCACAAAATTATTGCGTTAACATATTGGATATTTTCGAAACGATACTAGCTCATTCGACACACATATCATTTGTATCCGTTAAAAAAAATAAAAATATACTTCTTCTAAAAAATAAAAATATACTTCTTCTAAAAAATATGGATAGACATATCCAAATGCCACGTATCAACTGGTCTAACAATTCCATCTTAATTTATATCTTTTAAATGAGTATGAAAATAGTATATATTATTATTTATTAAAATTAAAAATTATATATATATGACTAAAATATTAAAATAATACGATTAAAATATTAGAGATTAATTTAAAATTTGAACCAAACATTAAGAATTAAAATAATACTTTATCTTAAATTATAAGAAAAATTAGTGTAATGTGTATACATGTACAAACATAAGGTTAGGTTAATAATAATTAAATTCTTAATAATAATAATAATTAAATGTCATTTGGAAAATGTAATGAGTTATAGTTTAAATGGCATTTATTTTTTTTTCCATAAAAAGTTTTGAATTCGAACCTCTCCCCTTACTATTTTTGATAAAAAAAAAAAGTTATTCTCGTAAAATCAACTCAATCCACAAATTTTCAACCCTACCCGTAAATTTTTAAAAAGTACAACTATAAATCACTAAATAAAATTTGTTTTAGACTTTTAGTATAAATAAAATTATAAAATTTTTAATTAAATATCTCGACTTAATAGTTAAAATTTAAAATCTTCTTATATCATGGAAAGGTTATTAATTCGATACTTATCCTCATTGACGAATCTATGTGTAAAGCATATGCCCCCATAAAATTTTTGAAAACTAAATATAAGTATGTATGAATGCATGCAATGCCCCAATGTAAAAAAGCTTTGCCCCCACACTTAAAAAATTAAATCTACTAAGTTAGAAAATTTTATTTTATTAAATATTAATACAAGGATAAGAATGATTGTGTTATACAAATTTAACATAATATAACATTTAAGTTAGTCTATTCATGTTATATTTTTTATAATTTTGTAATTGTTGAGTTATAATTTTTTTTATATGTATTATATACAAAATAATTAATAAAATGTAATTTGAAAATGTTAAACATATAATACAATATTTATAAAACATTAAAATGACAAGAAAATACTTTTAATTTAATATACTATTTTGGCTATAATTAAATTAAATGATTAAAAATTAATTAATACAGTTAAAATTTTAAATATCTAAATATATTTTTAATAATTTTTGCCCTCACTGTAAAAATTTCTTAAATCCTTCATTGCTTATCCTTGATATATTTTTTATATAATATAACATATATACATATAGGATACGGGTTGGTAGGGTAGAATTATGCCTCAACCCGCACCCAACCTGCTGTGGATTGCTTGGGTCGATAATCCTGCCTGATCGAATTGTTGGGTCGATAATCCTGCCTGATCGAATTAAATATTTACGGATAAAATTGCTATTGCCACCTCTAACCACATCTTATAAATTCTCCTCTCACCTTCACACTTGAATTTAACAAATAATTTAACAAATAGTTGGAAGCAAAGGGGTTGGTGTGGTGCGTCTGGTGGAGACTAAATACAGAGAAAAGACATTGCACCTAGATAGCCACCAACGACAAAGATTTTGCAGTATATATATGGCCATGATAAAGCCATATATCAATATATACTATACCTAGTTATAACCTATATATATATAGCAATTCCTACCTACTCGTGGTCATTTCCTTGTCATGTCCTTATTTATTAATACGATAATATTATATGTATCATTATATATCTATATATATTTTATTTACAATAAAAAAATAAATATAAGCATAAAAATATTTATAAAACACTTAAGAAACACATACAATAATATAAAACTAGTTACATATAACACATAAATAGTGTATCTAAACATATAAATTAAAATAAAAATAAAAATACATAGAAATATACGATAATGCATGTGCATTAATTCTTATTAATATATCGTATTTTTTATCAATGCAATGTTCTTATTTAATAATTCTATGTGAACAATTGGTTTTCGCCAACTAAGTGCAACCAAGTGATTTATTTCTATGCTAAATAAAAGATAATTTTGGTGTCAAATAAAACTTTATTTAGGTGCACCTTTTTATACTATTTAATACCGAAATAATATTTTATTTAGCAAAGAAATAAATCACTTGGTTGTACTTGGTTGGCCAAAACCACTTGTTTAAATAACATTGTGCGTTTTTATTTGCATAATATATAAGAACGTGAAAACCGGTGATGGAGTTATATTCAATTACTTGTTTATTTCCATGACTTTGAGTTTGCTCAATCTTAATAGCTCGAAATTTAAGGGATTTGCTTGTTTGCTATGAGGTGCTAACATCAAAATACGTTTAAGAGAATGTTTGTCCGGAATAATAGACAGTGAAAGTTAATGTGAATTTGATAAAAACATTTTGTCAAGTGTTTTTTTTTTTTAAATATGTTGAAGATATTTTTTTTGTATTTATAACTCATAAAGTAATTTATTTTTTAATTTTGAGAGCCATGAAATTTTTATATTATCATCAATTAACTAAATTCAATTTTACATTAATCTTTTTAAATTTTAGTAATTTTATATTGTAAGTACAACTTTTAAATATGTTTATCAACATTAGAGAGTGCATAAAAAGCTAATAATTAAGTTATTATTGAATTTTTTTTAAAAAAATTATCATTTAAGAATGAAAAATATTATTATCCAAATAAAATTAAAATGATCACCTACAAAATATATGAGTTATCATCCGTAATTTATCTTTTATCGCCATTTGATACATTAGTCGCAGCTCTCAACTTTCTCTTGAAAGTTTATGAATTGTTTTACATTATAAGCAACTCTTTGAGAGCCCATAAATCAATATTCTTTTAGTGTTATACATAGGTAACAAACTCATCCTTAATCATAATATCCTGTTTTATTCTTATTAAAAATGCTATTTATACATTAAAATCATCCATCAAAATTAACCATTATATTTATAAGTATAAGTATAAATATACACATACAAATTAAATACACATCAATCACTTCATGAATTCTCCACGCGCCATCATATCACCATTCCTGCCAAATCCCGAATCATTTGCAACTCCATTTCCCAAGACAATGGGAACAATGCGTGATATCATGACATGTGTGTCTTCTTTATGGTTATTTGTTTTGACTTTTGATTGGTTAATACATTACCAATTGAATATAAGATCAAGTGTATTATATTTGATTAGTTAGATTCTTCTTATAGATAATTAATTTGACACAAATTTCTTTTTCCTCTCCTTCCCTCTCTTTATGTCATGTCTAATAGTGCTAATACAAAATTATTCATATCATTATATATTATTATAAAAAAATTATAATTAAATACAGTCAACACAATAATCAAACTCAAAATCATAAAAAATTATTAGAAAAAATTTTATTTTATATTCATAGGTTATAATACGATCTAAATCATACTTAAAAATCAAGTTATAATCAAATATAAGTGTAATCAAACATACTTAAGACCATAATTATAATTAAACATACTAATATAATCAAACATATTCAAGACCATATTATAATCAAACTCAATTCAAATCTTACCTTAAAATACTATTATAATCAAACATACTAAAAATAATAATCAAATTCAAGAGTTCAAAACAAAATTAAGAAATTAATCAAAGACACTTTTAATCATAATTGAAAATTCAACTTTGGACATATTTTATTATAACTAAATTTTATAATATGATTTCAGAGCATGTTTGATTATAATTTAATTATATCACAAGATATAAGAAGTATTTTACAAATTTTATTTTCTGTTACAAAATCAAACATGCCCAAATAATAACTAAACTTGATATTCTATAATGTAGAGAGACTTTATACATTCATATGTTCAATCAATGAGATTATAATCAAACAAAATCAATTCAAAATTCAAGAATAATTAATACTATAATCAATCATCCGTCAAATCAAAGTTCGAAAATAAAATTATAATCAAACTCAAAAAACTAATCAAAGTTTAAAATATATACTATAATTAAACATGGTCTAAATCATAATCAAAATCAAATTATAATCAAATAGATTTTAAATTATACTTCAAAATTCATTTATAATCAAACATACTCATAATTATAATCAAGCTCAATAATCTAAATTCTAACTCAATATCATATTATATAATCAAACTTTAATCCAAAGTTATACTTAAAAATGTGATTGTAAATTTGTAATCAAATATACACAAGATTATAATCCAATTCAATAATATAAATCAAAGTTCAAAAGTCATTTTATATTTAAACATGCACTAAATGTTATATTTGAAAATTCGGTTATAATAGTGTTAGGGTTGAGTTGCTTAACAATTGCCCAAGGGACTTTGGATGGGGTGCCGAGCCTCAATTATCAAAGTAAGAAGATGTGCCTTTGGGTAGTTAAGCTCTCCGGCGTAACCTAGAGTAATAACAGAGAGAGAGATTGATATGTGTAAGAATAGTCCTAGAAACCCAGAATTAGGATTTTGGGGTTTTAGGTCAAATATGGGGGGTAGGGTTAGAGAACATGTACCTTGAGGGGGTGTTGCCCCTGTTTATATAATTTTAGGTGGTTGAGATCTTTTTGGGATCTGTTGAGATTGTATCATATCTTTCTAGATTCGGTTTAGTCTTTTCCTAAAGTGGGTCTTTTGCTTATGGCCTTATTTCAAGAGGATTGGGTCTTAGGGGCCGGTCCGTAACATTTCCCCCACTCGAGAGTTCGGGTCTTCGAACCTGGTTTTCGAGGTGTTATTTTTCGGAGGGTTTATAGATTTTCCAGCCGCTCTCATGTAATCGCAGCTTTTTTGTTTCTTCTTTTCCGACTGCTGTTAGCTGATGTCCTCTTTGTTGAGGCAAAACGTTTCCTCTTTCTCTTGCTGACATGTTGAAAGGTAATGATGAGTTTTATTGATTTTTTAGGGGGTACGATTTTCAAAACTTCTATAACCGTCTCATCAATTACTTTGCCCCCTGAGAGCCCAAAGCGTATTTAAAAAGCTTTTGGGGACTCAAGAGTTTTCTTTTTTGCTTCTCATTTCAACTTTCTCTCCTTCTTTGTGTTCTTTAATTTTTCTGTGTTTTCATCGTCGGACTTCGATTCTTTTCTTCACCGTTCCTTCGACGCATGTATTTGCTTCTTTCTCATCCTTGGTTTACATTTGTTGATTTTGAGTTGCTGTGGTGTTTTTTTTTTTTTTTTTGGCTCGTTTTTCTGGGGTGGGGTTTCTGCCATTTTCTTGGCTTTCTTCTTTCTTCTCTTTTTTGTTGCTCTTCTTCTTCACTGTTACTTCTTTCTTACTTTCTTCCATTCTTCTTCTTCTTCTTCTTCTTCTTCTTCTTCTTCTTCTTCTTCTTCTTCTTCTTCTTCTTTTGATTGTTGGTCCTGCTTCCTTCTGCAGGCTTATTTATTTAAGAAATAGCGAAGAAAAAGTCTTGTCAAAATATCCGTCGCCCTCGTGTACTTTCTGTGGTCGAGAGGGAGTTGTACGGTTGGGTTGATGAGGAAGTATTCTCTCAATCCTCCGTGGTTACCTCCAATATGCTTCCTGAGCTTCGTCGTGAGATGAGGCTGACGGAGGGCAGAGTCTCTGAGGAGGACTACGTGATTGAAGTGGTTGGTCATTCCGACCGGTTACCTTTTCAGGCTGCTAAAAACATGACTCATTTCTTGTGGGTTTACACGGAGTTGTTTACCCATTTAGGTGTTTGACTCTCTTTCACCGATTTTCAGAATGAGGTTATGCCACGGTGCGGGTAGCGACTAGTCAACTCCATCTTAGTGGTTGGGGTTTTCTTCGTACCTTTGAACGTGTTTGCCTCCACTTCGGCTTCCGAACGTCCAGGCGTGTTTTCCTCTATATCTACTAGCTGCACGCTCCTCCCCCTGGGGGTTTATGTCTTTCCGTGCTCATCAAGGGCGAAAGCTTTTTATGCCTTCGAGGAGTCTATCTAGGAATTCAAGTGAAATTATTTTAAGGTTTTCCCTTTTCCTAGCAGACGTCCTTTCTGGCTTGACGACGAGGGTAAGCCATTCCCCTGGGTGTATTGGAATTTGGAGGCGAGGGAGTGTCGTATAACTGTTCTAGATCCTTAGGAAACTTTGGCGTTCTAGTTTCTCCAATCTCTTCCGATTGGATTGGGTAAAAAGTCAAACTTTAAGTGCCGCTGGATCCTAGATCATAGTGATGCTGAAGTTGGGGTGTTTCTTGGTATTTTCCGTCTGCTGGTTATTTTCTTGTGTTTGTGCATTTGTTTTTGTTGAGTTCCTTTTTTGACATTCTTTATCTGCAGATAGCTTACTTGGAAATATGGAGAAGCAAATCCGGTTTGATTGTCTTAGGCAAAAGATCATGGAGGTCAAGGGGGTGGGCCCTCGCTCGATCTTACCATCTCCTAAGGTTCCGACCGCTGCTGCTGGGGCTTCGACTTCCACCCCGGCTGTCACGGGTCCTCCTGGCTCTTCATCCGGCGCTACTAAGTCTAAGAAGAAGCCTCCGGCCACTTCCACGGAAAAACCTGTCTCCTTAGAAGGGGAGGAGGATGCAAAGGAGGACCTTTCCATCGACTTGAAGCAGAAGAGACGGAAGTGGAAGGTTCAAGAATCCTTGGACTCGGGTGGCGCTGGATTCCGGACTTACTCAGGGTTCTGTTCGTGAGGCCCTTGGACCCGTGGTTCCTGAGCAGCTTCCTGGAACCGCTCAACAGTACGCTTGCAAGCTCACTGCTTGCCTGTAAGTACACATTTTTTGCAGTTTTCTTTGCCCTTTAAGTTGTCACTCTTGGAGGTTTTTTAGAATTATTTTGTGGTTTTTTGCTTCTGTCGTTTGCAGGATGGCATAGAAAATGCCTTTTCTGTCAAGCTCAAGATGGAGAAAGAGCTTGCCGCCGCAAAGGATCAGGTGGTTGTTCTTACGTCTGAAAGGGATTCTTCTTTGATCGAGCAATTGAGACTCGCTAAGGGAGAGCGTCTTTCTGCTCTGGCTCGAATGTCGGAAGTGGAGGAGGAGAATAAGGTGCAGGCTGTGGAGCTCCAATCTTGTCGTTCGGCTTTGGAGCAGGAAAAGAAGAAGGTCGAGTCTCTCACTCGATCTCTCGAGAAAAAGCAGACGGCTTTGGGTAAGGCTGAGGCTGCCGCGGATCATTGGTGCCAAGACTGGAAGGATTTGGCTGTTGAGACCAGGGAGATTGTCCAGGAAACTTTCGAGATTTTGATGGATCAGGTCCGCCATCTAAATCCAGCTGTGGACTTCTCGGTTATTACCGTGGACACTCTTTGGGATCCTATGGGTCAAAGGATTTATAATCCTAAGTCTGAGGCCAAGGAGCAGCCAGAGCCCATGGCGGAGGAGCAGTCGGAGCCAGTGGTGGTCAGTTCCTTGGTATTACCCGCCGACTCCTTCATGCACTTCCGAGAGAATGGTCGAAATTCTCTCTTCTTCCACGCACTTGAGGAGTGGGGTTGTGATGGTCCCTCTTTTGTATAGGTTACCACCTACTATTATGTAGTTTACTGTTTCTCTCTTCAGTTTGTTTGCCTCACCTTTGTCTTCAGGGAGCGTTCCTCCCGTGAGGAAATAAACAATGAATTTTTTTAACTCCCTTTTTCTGATATGGACAGTACTGCTTGCACTTCATCTGTGGATGGTGTTTCCTTTGTCTCTTGAATGAGAGTGCGATTTCATTCACTTGGCTTGGTGCTTGCTAATTTGGATAAGGTATCCGCCCGCTCGTTTTCCTTTCGAGGGATGTGCTTTATTTGCACCTTTTGAAAAAGGTTCAGTAACCCCTTTGCTTTTTCTAGATATTTTGCCATTTGAGGATCCTTAGCTTAATAGTTCCCGTTGACTTGGGAAGTGACGATCTGGGAGTTAGATCTAATTTCCAACTCTGTGATTCCAATTTCTTGTGCTAACTTTAGCCCTGCTATGAGTGCTTTATATTCTGCTTGATTGTTGCTTGCTTGAAATTGGAATTTTATAGCCATTTCGATGGCCACCTCTCCGGGTCCTTCGAGCAGTACTCCTCCCCCGCTACCCTTTACATTTGGCGAACCATCTACATGTAGGATCCATGGGATGGTGTCGTTGGCCTGATGTTTGGGGGTGAACTCGGCTATGAAGTCTGCTAGGACTTGCCCCTTGATCTTTGTTCTTCCCTCATAAGTGATGTGGTATTCGGATAGTTCGATGGACCAGGCTAACATTCTTCCATCCAGGTTTGGCTTTTGAAGGATTTATTTTAGCGGCTGGTCTGTTCGTACCACTATTGGGTGGGCCTGAAAAATATTGTCGAAGCCTTCTGGTAGCCACGAAGGGCGAAGGCTAGTTTTTCCAATTTTTGGTACTTGAGCTCTGCTCCTTGGAGGGTTTTTTGCTTACGAAGTAAACAGGTTCTTGCAGCTTCCCTTTTTCCTGCACTAGCGCTCTGGCCACTCCCTTTTCGGTGGCGGCTAAGGAGATTACTAGAGGCTTTCCTTCTTCCCTTTTGACTAGGATTGGTGGTGTTGCTAAGTAATCTTTAAAGCTTTAGAAAGCTTTTTCGCATTCGTCCGTCCACTTGAACTCTGTCTCTTTCTTCATAAGTTTGAATAGTGGTGCCGCCTTTATCGCAGAGGCTGCTAGGAATCTTGAGAGCGCTGTTAGTCTTTCGGTTAGGCTTTGCACCTCTTTTAACGACTCCGGTTTCTTCACTGAGATGATAGCTTGGCACTTTTCCGGATTCACCTCGATTCCTCGACTAGTTAATATGATACCGAGGAGTTTTTCGGTTTCAACCACGAAAGCGCATTTTGCTGGATTGAGTCGCATCTGGTGCTCTCGGAGTTTGTTGAAGACTTTCTCCAGGTTTGGGATGCAATCTTCTTCGGCCTTTGTTTTGATCAGCATCTCATCCACATAAACTTCAAGTATGCCACTTATCAGGTCTTTGAATATCTTGTCCATGAGCCTTTGGTAGGTGGAACCTGCGTTCTTCAACCCAAATGGCATTACTTTGTAGTAAAAGTTCCTAATGGGGTGATGAAAGCTGTCTTTTCTGCATCTCCGGGGTACATCAGAATTTGGTTGTACCCGAAGTAAGCATCCATGAAGGATAAGAACTTGTAGCCCGAGGCCCTGTCCACGAGGCCATCGATACTTGGCCACGGATAGGGATCTTTTGGGCATGCTTTGTTCAGGATGGTGTAGTCTACGCACATTCTCCACTTTCTGTTGCTCTTGGGGACAATTACCACGTTGCTGAGCCAGGTGGGATACTTTACTTCTCCAATGAATCCTTCCTCCAACAGATTCTGCACTTGCTTTTTTATTTCAACCGCTTTTTCCGGGCTCATACGCCGTAACTTTTGTGCTACTGGCTTGCTTTTGGGTAAGATGGACAGCTTATGGTTGGAAAAATTTGGGTCGATTCTTGGCATGTCAGCTGCTGTCCATGCGAATAAGTCTATATTCCTTCTCAAGGAGTGGGTCAGCTTTGTTTTTACTTCTTCCGGCAAGTTTTTTGCTATTATTGTGACTTGCTCGACTTCTGGTCCAATCTGGAATTTGTCAAACTCTCCTTCCGGTTGAGGTCTCTCCGGAATCTTTCTTCTGGGTGGCTCGAGGTCTACGAGATGGACTTTGGCTGTTGTATCTGGTTTTGTGGATTTTGATAGCTGCTCCCTGGAATCATGCAGCGTGGCGCTGTGGCACCTTTCTGCTTCCGATATATCTCCTCTGAGTACTCCAACTTCACCACCGTCGGTGATGAACTTGTAAATCATAATTACATATGCATGCCAAGTTTGTGTAATTAGGTTTTGATGAATGACAACCATTGTGAAGTTGATAACAACAATCAAAGGATTGAGGACTCCA
>JASCZI010212412.1:8809-22902 GCA_036250425.1 Stylosanthes scabra
GATGATTCTCCAAAATGCAAGCTCTCAACACTCTTTTCAAGCCATCCTTGCCTCCTAAACCTTCAAACACTTAAACAAACACATTAAAGGCATCGAATGACATGAAAGTGAAATTAAATTGAAATTTTATAGCTCAAAAACATGCATTTTCTCATTTAAGGCACAATAAAGGATGAATTCACAAAGATGCTCATTCACTAGCTATTTATGTGAGTTTATGTTGATAAAATCTCTAATTTAAGTACAAAATAAACCATCAAAATAAGATTTATCAGCATGTTAAAGTATTTTGTTAATTAAGGTTTTGTGAAAATTTAAGAAAATTAGCCTATAAGGGCATTTTGGTCATTTTACATATTTTGTAAAAGTTCCAGATTTTGGAAGTTTTCATATGAATTAAATTAAGGGTATGATAATTTGGAAGTACAAGAAACTAAGTTTTTAAAGTGTTTTAAGGTAATTTATTTAATTATAAGCAAAAGGGTAAAATAGGTATTTATAAATTTAAATTCTTAAAACTGTTTTTATGGTGAGTTTATATGTATGTTATAAGTATTATATTCTATTTTGGTGTTTAAACTACAAAGGGTCTAAGATATTTTGATTTTCTATTAAAAAAGGGTAATTTTGGAAGTAAAGGGTTAGGGTCAGGGGTAAAACGGTCTTTTAGAAAATGTTTTCTTCAAAAATGTTTTTATTGGAAGTAGGTATGAGTGTTAGGATTAAAATGAAATTGGTTTGAGTCAAAAATGTTTCGAAACGTATGAGTTATGAGTGTTTTAGTGAAAGAGGGTAAAATTTGACTTTAATATAACTATACTAAGGGTAAAGATGTAATTTCAAAAATATAGTGCCAAAATTTTTTTTATAAATATAATACTTAAATATTAATATGGTAATAAATCTGATGTGAGTCTTTTATAATTAAAAAGTAATAGCTTATATATATATACAAATATATAATTTGGGGTCTAATTATAAATAGATAGAATAAGTGGGGTTATTTTAATAAGTTAATAACTATAATTAAGGTATTTTCTAATTTAACTTATATATAACAGATTTTATGTTTTCAAAAGAGTGTAAGTGGTATTTGCTTATTTGGAACTCTTTGCATAAATATGTAAATTAAGAGAGAAAGACTCCCAAGTCTAGGTTGGTCTAAGTAAGATAGTTGAGTTGATTCGGTTCAGTTAACCTGTATGGGACGGTGTAATCGGACCGGGTTCATTACTTGGAAATGAGTTCGATTTAAGATCGGACTTGTTCTTTTGTAATGAATTGGTCTAGTTGGAGCGAGCTACGGATCACCGGTCTCGGCTCTAATTAGCTCGATTGGTTGGCTAAGAGTGAATGGTTCGGTATGCACCGACCTTTATTTGAATTTCACATTCCGGCGAAAACGGTTCTTTGAACCGGATGCTATGTTGGTGTTGGGGGTAAGGAGGTGAATTGAAGTGTCATATTACGAAGGGGTAACTCCCCTATACGCGATCATCTGTGACCTACGAGCGATGCGACTTTTTCTACGATAGCTTCGGAAACGGACGCTAAGGTGACGGGATCCTCACCATCCTTCAAGATCCGCAAAGGGAGTGTGGAAAGTACCCAAAAGGGCAGTACGGGTCGTTTCGGTGTAGCCGCTATATTCACTCGTTGGGAACCATAATTGGACTCATTCCGAGTGGTTGTCGGGTTGCGGGAAGAAAACCGACGCGTGAGCTCACGTCATGCGTTAGGAAACCTTAGGCATGCATCATATCTTGTATGTGCATTCGATTGTGTGTGCTTAGTTATCTAGGTTGCTTGTTGTTTCTTTTCTTTCTTGTTTGTTATTTATTTGTTTCTTTTGTTTTTTTATTTTTTCTTTTGGTACTTGAGATATACAAATTGCCTCCCCACTTGACGTAAGCCTTAGAATAGATTAGTCGACCCTTAGGAGTCGACTGAGAACGATAGGTTCTCACCCCCTGTTTGGTTTATTTTGACCCACACGTAGAAAGGAAGCGGAGTCATATACTACGAGATCGAGAAGCGAGAAAAGTACGATGACTCCAATGAGAAAAGTACGAGGACTCCGACGAGAGAGAAGACTCAGACTTGGATATTGTGAAGACGTGTAGGTACCACTTCGATGACGACCCTTTCATCCATCCGCTTCACAGTGTCCGGTTTTGGCTCCGCTTCACGAGCTTCTAATATAGTCACTTTTGGCTCTTAGACGCCGAGATTCTTCGAAGGAGAAAGATCCCTCTCCGTAAAGATTCGGTCCATCAAGAAGGGCAAGTCCGAAACCGCAGTACTCTCCCCTTAGTCCCGTGAGTTGACTCGGATCGCCACCGTCCCTTTCCAAGATGGTTCTCCCTTCTCGAGGTCTAGAAGGGGCGAGACCACTCAAGAGTTGGGAACTCATTCCGCCATCCGAGGGATGGATGTGAAAAGGCGATGAGGTTGAGGGCAAGAAAGCAAGTGGGGGTATGTCCGCAAGGGTTAATGAAGCTAAGGGGATTGAGGAAGAAGATGAGAATGAAGAAGAAGAGGAAGATGAGGATCCGGAAGAGGACCCCTATGAGGAAGACATGCCTGCTATTCCCCGTGCTATGGACGTGGATGCCGACGAGGATTACCTACAGTACTTGGAGGAACTTCGATGCCATCCCGAGTACTCTCCCATCCATAGTAGCCAGGCATTTGCTTAGAATCCCTCCAATGATGTACAATCCCCATCTTCCGATGTTTGCAGTCAGCTCAGCTTTGATTTATCCGGCATTTGGCCGCCTCCAGTTAGTCCGAGTCAGTAGAGTGCCTCACTAATTGTTAGACAACGAGAGACTTAAGCTACTAGCTTTTCTTTCTTTTGTCTAGACTTGCGACTCAGTAATAGGAGACTTCTGTTTGGTCGAGCCAAGTACTAGTATGATGGACAATGTATTTGGTTTTAGTTGGTCTATAATTAACGCTATTACCTTTATAGTATTTTCACTTTATAACGTGTACATCCAATTCCGACTCATTAGCTATTAACGAAGTTTATTTAGCATTTATAGTTTCGAATGCATTACGGTCTCGTTTATATCGAAAGGCTCATATGTAATTAATTAGTTAAAGAAGTTGAAAATTAAGATTAGGAAGTAATGTGACGTCCCGATCGTAGATAACATCGACGTGTCAAAAATCGGGATTTTAGAAGTACTAGTTACGGTAATGTGTCCTAATGAGGTAAAATGAAGTTAGTGTCCTAAGCCTATCATGTTCTGATTTTATTGTATTTCTTGAGTACTTTTGTATTGTTGTAGTTCAGGTTTTTACTTATTAGTTTTGGTACTCTCACCTCCCTTTCTTGGATTCTTTGGTGAGTGAACCATGATCGAAAAAAAATGTTCAATTCAATCAGTTATTAATACTTTATAAAAATTAATCGCGTGAATAAACAGGTAGAGTTTGTAAATTTGATAATATTGTTGTCTTTCTTATTTAATTTACAATACATCTATTTTAGTTATTTTATTAATAATACTTATCATTATCATCCTCAAAGAAGATTGGCGGTATAATTTTTTTTTAATATTTTTAAATAGTTAGAGAATTATTTAATATTATTTTCGGCCATATATCATTAATGATACTATTAAAATTAATATTTAATTATTTATTATTATTATTATTATTATTATTATTATTATTATATGTTGATGTAGCGCCTTTGATATTAGTACGTCTATATCTCTTTTGCGTAAAACTTTAGGAAACTAACTTATATTGATTATATAATAGAAACATATATCAATATTTATTGAATGATATTTTGGGAAAATAATTAATTATACAAAATCATTCATATTATATAGACACAAAGAAAATCATTTACATCAAATCAATTATAATAAATAATGATTACAATACATAGTAATGAGATATTCTGATATTACGATTTTAGTGAAGGTATATTTTTATCTTTTTTCCTTGCAAAATTTAGTAAAGTAGTTTATATTGAGGAAGAAGGAACAAAAGTACACATAAATTATTATATGGTGGACAAAAGTACACATGAATTTTTTTAATGACCCAAATATAAACATGAAATATTCTATCGTGGGACAAAAATATACATGAATTTTTTGCTCATTAAAAAAATCATATGTACTTTTGTCCAATGATAGAATATTTTATGTGTACATTTGGGTTATTAAAAACTTCATGTGTATTTTTGTTAATCGTATAATAATTTATGTGTATTTTTGTCACTTTCTCATTATATTAATTAAAATACATATAGGTTTTTATTAAATGATTATTTAAAAAAGTAATTTATCGCACAAACCATTCATATTATATAATGGTTATAAATGTATAGTAGCTAGCCATACTAACGTGATACATTCTTATCTTAGTTTGATTTGTCTCTCATTTAAACGTTATTTTGAAAAATATATTATTTTTTAAATAAAAGATAATATTGTTAAAATTAATAATTAATTACAATGAGATTGTCGATACTTACAATATTATTTAACATATCTTTTTAATTATTACCTTCGTTCTTCCTTATAGCTTGAACATTAATATTATATATATATATATATATATGACTTTTATTTTTTTTTATTTTGACTATTACTTAGAATAATAATAATGTATAATTCGTTTCTCATTGAAGTTATTTGTATCGAGTATAAATTAAAAATTTTTCTTTTTCATAAATGTATCAATTTTTTGTTTGTTTAATTCTATAATAATTATCCCTCATCAAACTATATATTTTCTTTTTGAGCAATGATAGAAAATTTTAACTCATAAATTTAATTATTCTCCTAATACTTAAAAAAAATTAAAAAATTCAAATATAAATACTAAAAAAAAGTTAAAAATATAAAAGATGTAAAACATGTAAAAAAGTAAAAAATTCAATTTCCTTTTTTTTATATATGAGTGATACTTCTATTTACTAAGAAATGATTAACAATGCATTTTATGAATTTCATAATCACTTTTCTCTATAAATCTATTTAAGAAAAAAATCAATTATGAGATCTAATTAAAAAAAATATAATAATGTTATATTTTACATGGTAAATTTGTTTAAATTAGATATTTAGAAGATAATAATTCTGACATAATTAATTTCTATAGTATAATTATGACATTAAATATAATGATAATGCTACATTTATCATTGTATATCTCTGTGCACATCATTTATAACTCAAAAAATGTAAATATTAGTACAGAAAATTTCTATGCTAGTATTTATATTTTTCCATATTATAAATAATGTGTATGAAGGTGTACAATGATAGACGTAGATTAATTCTAAATCTAATTCACATAACCTTTTATACTTATTACCTCCAGTACAAAAAATCATTTAATTCCAAAATATACAAATTGTTAAACATTCATACACTAGTTAAACACCTAAAATTACTCATAAAAATATCTATAAACGGGTAAACCTAAACTATTGCAGTACATTATTATACATGGAAGGTTGATCTTTATGGCAATTTGCTTCAATTCCATGATGTTGTGCCACCACTTTCACCAACCCCACAATGAGACAAGGGCAACACTTTTTCAGATTTCAATATGAAAGCAGCATGAGAAGGAAACCGGCAGTGAGATGTGTGATACGCCATACGCAACGCTTTTAGGTTATTACCAGTTACCACTCTACGCCACACCGACACGTCACTCTTTTCGTTCCACCGACACACAAAACGCGCCACCAATTGTGGACCTACCTTTCTACTCATTTCCACTTCAATCTTTTTCATTTTCCCTCTCTGACCTATTATCCTGATTCTATGAATCATCCTCCTTATCACATTTGTATGTGTTTAATTAAGGAATAATATCTAAATCCGCCCTTAAGAAATTAGACACTTTGATATCCAGTCAATTTTTATTCTTTAAGAATTTTAGGAATGTTGATTTTTTAATCGAATTTCGAATATATATTTGATAAATAAATTAAAAAAATTATAAAATAATTAAATTTTCAAAAGTATCGTTATAAGATAAATTAATTATTTTTTTAAAAAAATATTTTTTATATACAAAAATTGAGCTATCAAATCTGCTATTAAATATTTTTATATGAATACATTTACTGTTTAAGTAATTTTTAACGTATATTTTATATTTCACATATATTTTATATTAGTAACTAATTTGGTGATTAATTTTTTTTATGTACATATAATATAACTTTTTTTAAAAATAATACAATAGAAAGACCACTCAAACCAATGATAGTTATTTTTGAGGAATTTTATAAATGTATTAGGAACAAAGTATCATATTTAAATTTCTTTTGACCGATTCGTGTATTTACTCTTCATTAAATATTAGATTATCTATACATTTCTAGCACTAGTTATTATTATTTTATTTAGAATTCTAATATGATATTACAAATTAAAAGAAAAAGAGAATCTTCTATTCTAGCTAACTGATTATTATGCATTAACTAAGTTCTACAATATATTTTTTTGGGGGGTTGTCAATTAACTTTTATAATTTAATTATGCATGCATTTCTTGGATTTATGCAATAATATTGCAAGTTGCAACGTGGGTCATGCTGTATTCGCTCATGAATTATTGCACACTTTTTTGCTGGAAAAAATTGTTCCACACATTAAGTATGACTTAGCTTCTTCGTGTGAACGTACAAATTTTGTTATTCTCGTGAAATATTATTATTCAATAGTGGAAATACAATTTGTAAAGCTACAAAAAGTTATTAATAAGTTTTAATGGGCAACTTTTAGTTGATAATCAGTTATACAAATGATTGTAACTTTTCTAAAGTAGAAAGAAGGATAAAGTAAAAATGATGTGTTAACTTTAACTACCTAGCTAGCTAATCCATATTTTTATAAGGTGGCTTTTTATCATGCTTATGATTATAGAGTTTATTTACAGAATTACAGTGTTTAAGTTAAGGTCACATTTTTTTACAATTCAAAGCACATGATAGAAATTTTTAATTTGATCACATTTTTTCTTTTTCATTTTCTTTTTCTTTATTGTTTTTGTTTTTCAAAATTTTGCTCAGATACTAAAATTTTGGAATACTATTTTAAAAATAATTATTCAGTTTCATTTATTAAAGATTTACTTCTTTCAGGATTAAATTGTTCTTCTATTTTCCCCTTATCCTTTTTATAATATGCCTTAATATTTTTTTAATAAATTGACAAAAGTGCATATGAAAAACTTTAAGGTAGATAAAAGTATACATCAAAGATTGGTATTTTTGTTCATTTCCTATTAACTAACGACTGTACTTTTGTCCGTACATAGTTAATTATCTTTGGGATGTATTTTTGTCATTTTGAATATTTAATTTCGTGTGATTTTTATTCATTCACTCTATTTTTTTTCAAGAGAATTAATTGTGATATATATTTAGTTGAGGACCAAATGTGTGGGTATATATAAGATGTATATGTGGAGATGACAATTTTTTTTATTTTTATGTGATAATAAATATATAGCTTTTTCTCAAGGTTTTGTATTATTATAAAAAATTCTTCATTGGAACCATTATTAATTAAAAGGAAAAATATAGGTAACCAATATTTTTCTAATTAACAAATCAGCCAACAAAAAATAGAATTTCATAATTACTATTTATAGAACATCCACAATTAAATTTATAGAACATCCAAAACCTAAAGCAAGTAACAATCAGTTAACTTTGTATTTTCTAGAAACAGAACATCCGAAACCTAAAGAAATAAAACATCTGATTTAAGTTATTGACTGATGTTGGCTGATTTATTATTTGTTACCTAGCATTATTATAATTAAAATAATCATTTTTTATCAATGACTTTAGGTAATTTGATAATTTATTCTTTTAACTATTCAAACCTACTAGGCATGAAGGTTTCTTATAATTTTAACTACAACTTTCAACTGTTGTTAAAACTTGATAACCATATGAAAGTTAGCTCTAAAGTTAAGATGTTAGATAATTTTGAGTTGTAAAAATAGCACTCTCGGAGTGTAGTCATTCCTTTTATTTATTTATTTATTTTGAAGTTTTAACGAAAGAAGCTATAGTACTTGATTTTCAGTTTTGACTCACTCCTCGCATGCATGTGATTTTATTCCGAAAGCATTAAAGAAAAGTCCTTATTTAATTTGTAGTTTACACTTTACAGTATAAAAAGTACTGTAAAATAAAGAAAAACTGATAAATGTACGCATCATTTTTACACGGAGAATAAAATTACATACAATTTATTTAATGAGTAAAATGTATACATGAATAATATTTTTCATTAGATATATTTATTCCTCTATCAACTAAGCTCACTATAAATTGTGTGTACTTTCGTCTTTCAGGAGATAAGAGAGAGTATTATTTATATATATATTTGACTTATTAAATGTTAGGAAAATTTAAGTTCAAACCAGAATCTATCTGACAGCAGAAGCATCAAAACTAATTTTCTCACAATCTATGCAGTTAAATAGGCAACACCAAAAATACTCCTTAGGATATAACTTAGTGTTATTGCCTTCTCTTTTGTCTGGCTTGAGATATCCATTTTATGAAGAATTTATGTTGATTCCATCTATTGTGATGATGTATTTTGATGATTGTTAAGATATCCTAGTGCTACTAGGAATAACAAACTAAAATTTCATATAAAATGGAGCAAATTTACTAAGTCAAGACCTGCACATTGAAACTGTCTTTTTCCTTTTTTTCTTCTTCTCTTCGGTGACACCAATTCTCTTCACCGCCTCGGTCTTTCTTTCTATTTCATTTCTTTCAAACATAATCTCTTCTTCTCACGTGGCTTATGCCACTTATTCTTTTTTTTTTTTTTTTTCAAGTAGTGGGCCCGCTTGAATTGGAGAGCCCACTAACAAATTTCCCCATCACCAAATCAAGTGGAGTTGAGCTACTCTATTAAATCCGTCTTTTCTCTACATGAATCAAACTTCACTGTAGGTAAGCTCTTAGTCATCATATCTGAATCATTGTCGTCAGTATGGATCTTTTCAAGTGTATATTCCTTTATCTCCAGGGATTGATGTATCTAATGATACATCACCTCTATGTGTTTTGATTTAGAATGAAACGT
The DNA here is from genome assembly GCA_036250425.1 of Stylosanthes scabra. NCBI lineage: Eukaryota > Viridiplantae > Streptophyta > Magnoliopsida > Fabales > Fabaceae > Stylosanthes > Stylosanthes scabra. Next base: position 17,916 of record JASCZI010212412.1, read on the forward strand.
CGGATTCTTGCTAAGATGGATAGCACTATGGCTGTCAGAAAATAGCACAAACTTCTCTTGATCTATGCCCAACTCCTGTAGAAATTTCTTCATCCACAAGAGTTCCTTAGAAGCTTCAACAACAGCAATATATTTAGTCTCTGTTGTATACAAGGGAACACATTTCTGAAGTCGGGATTGCCAAGACACAGCTTCCCCTGCAAAAGTCATCATATAACCAGAAGTACACTTCCTTGAATAAAGATCCTCAGCCATATCTGCACCCGTGTAACCATCCAACACAAGTTGACCACTCCCAAAGCATAAACATACTTTAGAAGTACCATTAAGGTATCTGAGAATCAACTTCACTGCTTGCCAGTGTTCTTTGCCAGGATTAGAGAGATAACGACTAACAACTCCAACGGCATGAGCAATATCTGGCCTTGTGCAAACCATAGAATACATCAAATTGCAACCGCAGATGCATATAGAATCTTCTTCATTTCTTCTTTTTCTTTCTCACTTGTAGGACATTGCTTTAGCTCAGCTTGAAATGACTAGCAAGTGGAGTACTGATCTATTTGGAATTATTCATGTCAAACCTCTCTAAAACCTTCTCAATATATTTCTGCTGCGATAACCACAGTTTCCCATTCTTCCTGTCAAGAGTAATCCTCATGCCAAAGATTTTCTTCGCAGGACCTAAATCCTTCATAGTAAAGGATTTGCGTAAGTCTTTCTGAAGACTTTCAATCTTCTTTGTGTCATGACCAACAATCAGCATGTTATCAACATAAAGCAAGAGAAATATAAAATCACCATCAGAAAATTTCTTAACATAAACACAGTGATCAGAAGAGGTCTTACTATATCCATGATGGTCCATAAAGGAATCAAACTTCGTGTACCACTGTCTTGGAGCTTGCTTAATCCCATATAAGTTTTTCTTCAACTTGCAAACAAGCTGCTCCTTTCCTTTAACCGCGAAATCCTTTGGTTGCTCCATATAAATTTCTTTATCTATGTCACTATGAAGAAATGTAGTCTTCACATCAAGCTACTAAACCTCTAAATTCATTCTAGTTGCTAACCCAAGCACAACCCGAATAGAGAACATCTTCACCACCGGTGAGAAAATCTCTTCAAAGTCAATACATTTCTTCTGTTCAAACCTTTTCACAACCAACCGAGCTTTGTACCTTAGTTGTGAGACATTCTCATTTACTTTCAGCTTGAGCACCCATTTATTCTTGAAAACTTTCTTGTGTTTCCTCACTTGGTTCCTCCCCGAAGTCTTCTCGACGGTTTTGCTCCCCACGATGCCCCAACAAGTGGTATCAGAGCCGATGCTTGATTGGTTTGGTTTTAAGGAGTATTTATGAGAAGAAACGAAAGTCCTCTCGATAAGGTGCTTCGAGCGGCGAGTCCCGCGGTGTTGTGCGGCGGTGTGATGGACGAATACTCAAATGTGATGAAAGAGCTAAAAGAGGGGGAGTTGAATGTGCTCAATGTGGATACTCACACTTGAGGGGGAGATTGTTGAGATTCAAGTATGAGTGGGCACTAAAGTTAGTCCCACATTGAAGAAACCAAGGAGAAGTGAGGAGTTTATAAGATGAGAGACTCATTATTTGACACTTTAAGATTTTGAGTTAGATGTGTTGTCTTCTCATCTTGTATTCCCTCACTTGGTTTCTCCCCAAAGTCTCTCCGACGATTTTGCTCCACACGATGGTTCAGCATTAAATAAATCGTATGAAAAATCACGTGCATTTTTATCTATTCTCCTACAAATTAAATAACCAATCTATGAGGATAAATAACTGAAATTATAATTTTCCTGCAGTAATATTTCTTATTCGGTAATGCTATATTTATGTTTTTTGGGGTCAATTTTTTTTAAAAAAATTTTTGGTCAATTAAATTACATCAAACTAATCTAATATTAACAAAAAAAAAAAATATTTTCATCACTAAAGATACATAACATATTATTCTAATTAGTCCTAGTGAAATAAAATACTTGACTATCAAGCATTTTTGCTTTTCATTATATTTGAGGTATAACAAACATGTCTACAAACAGATATTATTTTAGTAAGTATGACACACTGCTGCTTCTGCTGCTACATGTATATATGATGAACATTCTTAATAAGGAGTTAACCCCAATAATACCAAAAAGCACCAGAAAATAATTCAAATGGCTATTTTAATTTTGTTGTGCAAAAATAGAGGAACAATGTCGTCATCTATGTCCCGATATACCACCTAAATTAAAGGTCATAATTCATAAACATTAAGCATTTAAATAATGATGGAAACTACATAGAAAATCGTTATGTGATTTAATATATTTAACTAAATTATAATTTAATAATTTTTTATTATAAACTTTATATAATGTTAATTGTATGTGAATTTTTACCTTAAGTAATACTTGTAATTAATAAGTTTAACCAAATACCTATAACAGGGACTTTTATTTTACTCATGCACTTTTACAGTTTACTTGTTTTCTCCATCTTTCTTCTTTATTGTTGCGTTCTTTCTTTCTTTACTCTCCTCGATATTTTTTTTTTTACTTATTCTTCTCTTACTTCCTATTTTGCTTCTTTTACTCTATGATTTCACTCTAGACATTTTTTTTTATGATAAACACAATTTTTTAAGAAAGACATGGACAAAAACACATAATTTTTTTTCCAAAAGAGATAAATTTTTTACACTAAACAAAGAATCTTTTTACCATAAATACAAAAGTATGTCTACTATAAAAACAGAAATTTTTTAAATCCAATATATGCCAAAAACACATAAATATTTTATATAAATATAGAAAAATTTTACAATAAATACATAAACTCTTCTCCGCAAGCCAACAAAAAAAGAAACACTTCTCCGCTAAGCACCAAAAAATTTTAAGGTAAATTGAAGTATGATAACTCAAATGGAAAGAATAGTTTATGGAAAAAGTAAGCTAAGTTAATGTAACAATAATCATTTTTCTCTCTATCCTTCCATGGTACTCTCTCTTTTTTTCTCGATAAATAGAAATTTTGTACACTTGTAACATTTAATTAATATTACGTATTCAATCGATAATAATAAATGTAAACAAAGACTAAAATAGGTGATTATCAAGGTTTTGAGAATCAGACTCAATTGAAAGGTTCGACTGGAAAAATTTGGACGGTCCCTATTTGGTCTGGCTCAAATTAAAAATCAAGCAGCAAATAAAGAATAAAAAATTGGTTGAATCGGTGAACTAGTAAAACTAGTTTGATCTTTAATGAAGAAAAATTGATTTTTTTTAAATAATAATATTATATTTTAAATAATTTATAATGTATTTAAAATTATTTTATTATATATTTAAGTAAACCAATTCGATTATGGTTCGATTTTAATAAGATATTTAAATTATTGAACCAATCACTCTATGAATTCAGTGACCGATCCGTTAGTAATTGTAACTATCTAACTATATGGCTATCAAATAATTTTTGAAATTTTTATAGCATACAGAGAAATATGTTATCGATAATATTATTAGTTTTTAGATAATATAGACAAAATAATATTATTCTTTACCTGAACACATAAATTTGTACTTTATCCAAATAAAAAGAATTATTTATGATTTATCCAAATAAAAAAAAATTAGCATAATTTTTTCAGGTAAACTATAACGGTAAATATTATCTCACTTAGAATATGATGATGAGTATAAGGAAAGAATTTCTTAGGGAGAACGTAGGTCAAAGTGATATATAGCAATAAATTTTTCCCATTTTAATTTGCAACAATGTTAACGAATCAATATTAGAAAGTTCTTAGGAAGCTATTATCATTTAAAATTAAAAAAATTTATCATCCAAAACTGAAAAACATTATTATTCAAAATTGAAAAACATTATCATCGACATAATATATAAGTTATCATCCATAACTCATCTATCACCATAATCAAGTGCATTGGCTCCAAATATATTGGCTCCCAAGACTTTTTTTTTAATTATTTATGATACTCCGTCTTTTTTATGGTAATTTTAAATTTTATGTGAATTATAATTTTTTACGATCAATTTTATACTATATATACTTTTAGAAAAGTCTAATTGACTCTAACTATAAAATGCTTAAATCAATAACGCGTTCATCACTGATTTCATGAAGAGAAAAAACCAAAATAATAGTCATTGATGATTACATCAAAAGATAATGAGGTTATTGAAAAAAGAAATTTTTTTATTCCGTTCTTTCGTTCTTAAGACTTTTCGATCCTTATTTTATGGGTATGTGTAAAATGAGCTCAAACATTTTGTGCGTATTGGATACGCCATTTTTTTTATTAATTATTGATTTTTATTAAATATATGCAATAAATGCAGAGCATTAATAGACCTTATTAATACATATAGAATATACTAATACATAAATAAAAAAAAATATTTCCATTTTTATATAATATATTTAAATAAAAACAAAAAATATTAATACATAAATAATTATAAATATTATTTATTATATTAAAAATAATATATTTATATTAAGATGTTACTTTTTGTTGCAACGAAAAATATAAGAAAATTTTTAAAAAAATATTACTTAACATATAATAGATTATTTCATATTAAAATTAAAAATATCTTAAATATCTATGTTTATTGAACATAGATTATTACGTTATATAAAATTATATAAATATTGTTATAAATAAATTTTCATTTAAAATGTTACATATATAATTACATAAAAAGATTGAATTTTTTTATAAAAGTAAAAATCATATATTTTTATAAAAGTAAAAATGACATAATTTTTTATTTGTTTCATTTATATTGGCAAAACAATACTAGACACAAAAAATAAAAAGTGCATTTTTTGTTTTATATTTAATTTATTTTATATGCTATCATATTTTATATTTATATATATCAAAATTATCTCTTAATTATATATATATATATATATATATATATATATATATATATATATATAT
>JASCZI010212413.1:0-12578 GCA_036250425.1 Stylosanthes scabra
AATATATATATATATATATATATATATATATATATATATATATATATATATATATATATTAAAAATTTAATCTTTTATTCAGTTAATGAATTTTTGTCTGACCTATAGAGGATAGTACTAAGTGCATTCATTGCTATGTTGTATAAAAAGAAAACATTTACATATTAAAATATATTGATTATTGAATACATGTTTTAGGAATATTTCGAATATTTTTTTAAACAATATTAAATGTATTTTTAGAAGTATGTAGGTATGGTGAAGGTAGGTGAATCTCATTAGATGTATTAAATTATATCAACTTTTTCTAAGAAACATAACAAAATCCAATGGTAGAGAAGACTCAGATGATGCATATACTTGTGATGAAGTAGTTGAATATAATTATTATTACTATTATGATTTTCCAAGCATAGTATGATTTTCATTTAATTTTTGTTTCCTCTATTGGAATTAGGATATTTGGATCCAATTTTAAGGTAAATTGAAATTCCATCTAATGTATGTCATCATATCCTTTGGCATGTGGCACACAATTTAATGGCTTTTTCTGAAAAACAATCATTCATTCAATTCAATACACATACCTTTCAACTTTCAACTACTTATCAATGGACACCCCCCAAAGATTTTAGCACCATGCTTTGTCCTCATCCTTATTCCTAGAGAACAAAGCAATGAAACTTGAGTCAATGATCCTCTTTATTAACCAAAAAAATAATAGTAGCTAAAGAGTTTTCTAATTTTCTCTCCAAGTTTCTGAATACACTTTTGTTCTCTTTCTATCTATATATACGTGTGTGTATCTGTGTATAATTCAGCATCCAATCATCAATAGTGCAGGTGAAAAGTTCAGATTTTGAGTAAAAGAAGTGCTTTTGGCACCAAGATTGAGATGGGGTTTGGTTTCATGGTTTTGGTTTTGGTGGCCTTATTGTTCAGTTTTAGTCCTATTTGTGTGTCTGGGGAAAAACATGGAAGCCCTCAGAACCAGAAGAAGCTGAGGTTTGACAAAAATGGAGAATTCAAGATACTTCAGGTTGCAGATATGCACTATGCTGATGGAAAATCCACACTTTGCTTGGATGTGTTACCTTCACAGAATGCTTCTTGTTCTGATCTCAACACCACTTCTTTTGTTCAAAGGATGATCCTTGCTGAGAAGCCTAATCTCATTGTCTTCACTGGTATTTATTCAGTTCTTGTTGTGTCTTTATATTTTCAAATCATTTCTTTCTAATTATTATAGATAACTTACTGTTGTTTTAACTTTCCTTTTTCTTGTTTTGAGAAAAAAAGAAGAACCTTATCTGTTCATTCTTTTAGTTTGGTAAATCACTGCTTTAACCTGTAGCTGTTCTCAGTCGAAGGAGTTTGTTAAAAAACTTTTAAAGAACATATTGATGGAAGGTTTCTAGTTTTGGAGTAATTTCAATTACTTGTAACTGTATGGAACTGCTATGAGCTTGAATCCAGATACATCGATTCGATGAAGGATCGAAAGATGACAGTGACAGATAAAGAAGAACAAACAAAAAGTTTAAGATAACTTAATGTGGATATTTTTCATTGGGTGAATATTCAGGTGTAGTCAACTTCATATGAAATTACTTGTTAAAAACCGTTAGATATTTTGACTAAATTGTAATCTAACAGTTTTAAAATGACAATTTCACTAGAAGTTAACTGCATCTGAATTTTCACCTTTTTATCGTGATGTGGCAGGAGATAATATCTTTGGTTTCGATTCCTCGGATTCTGCGAAATCATTGAATGCTGCATTTGCTCCTGCAATTGCATCAAACATTCCTTGGGTAGCTGTTCTGGGAAACCATGACCAAGAAGGATCTTTGTCTAGGGAAGGAGTGATGAAACACATTGTAGGCATGAAGAATACATTATCTCAACTCAACCCTTCAGAAGTTCACATCATTGATGGTTTTGGAAACTATAACTTAGAAGTTGGAGGAGTTCAAGGCACTGATTTTGAAAACAAATCAGTGCTCAATCTCTACTTCATTGATAGTGGAGATTATTCTAAAGTTCCTTCAATTCATGGTTATGATTGGATCAAGCCATCACAGCAACTTTGGTTCCAAAGAACATCCGAAAAGCTCCAGGTTCGGAACGGTTTGGTTTCTCGTATCATTTCATTTCAAATTTATGCTGTTTTGAACACAAATTCTTTGTTACTTGTGCAGAAAGCATACAAAAGTGGATCAATGCCTCAGAAAAACTCTGCTCCTGGTCTTGCATACTTTCACATACCATTGCCTGAGTATGCTAGTTTTGACAAATCAAACTTCACAGGTGTGAAACTCGAGCCGGATGGTGATGGAATTAGTTCTGCTTCTGTGAACTCCGGCTTCTTCACGACGCTAGTCCGAGCCGGAGATGTGAAGGCAGTTTTCACCGGGCATGATCACCTCAACGACTTCTGTGGCAATCTAACAGGCATACACCTATGTTATGCCGGCGGATTCGGATACCATGCATATGGAAAGGCTGGATGGTCTAGGAGATCAAGAGTGGTGGTAGCTCGCTTAGAGAAAACGCCGGAAGGATCTTGGGGAGATGTTAAGTCGATAAATACATGGAAGCGCCTCGACGATCAACATTTTACTGAAATTGATGGACAAGTCCTTTGGATCAAGAGCTCTGGAAGTAAGATATGCTGGAATACTTGCAGTAATCTTTTGATATTTTTGTTGCTGAGTTATGTTACAAACTTCTCTTAGCATATTATATTACAAATGAAAATTCATTATGTTGTAAACTAAGTCCTTTGAAGGAAATTAGGTAAATAGTGATAAATTGTTATGTGATTTTAGAACAATGTTTATATGCATAATTATAAATGTGGTTTATAAATTTAAGATTATGAACTACAAGGACTCCTATATGAAAAAATCCCAAGATAGATTAAATTATGTTCTTGTATATTTGCAAATTTTGGTCATGATATGTGTACATAGATTCATTGTGTATTTTGTGGATTTCATTGCAGGATAATCATAGGTGAAACAAACAAAATGGTGGGGAACTTGAGAATTTAAAAAGTGATAGTATCCACATACAAGAAATCAAGATTATTTACTTTGGAGCTTGTTATATAGGTTGCTATCACAAGATTTCATGTTAATATCTAGTGAAATGTGTACCTACCTAGCAGTAAATTTTTGTTTAAGCCGTAGTAAATGAAAAAAAAAATTAATTTCAATTTTTTTTTGGGGTGCTCACAATATGTCATATTCATCAATGGTGAAAAATTAAACTTAAGATATAATTGCAGTCCTAAATAATCTATGCAAAAATTGTGGTTACTTCTTGAATCTAAAACAAGCATTTGTACATTGAATTATCAATCTGTGCATGACATTGACATAGAAGCAGACACACATTAGTTACACAAACATGTTTCACCAATGTTTCTCATTACAGCCTTGTAATCTCACTCATAATTGTCCTTAACATTCTCACTTGGGGGTGAAAGCCTGAAAAATAGCAAAATATATATATATATATATAAGATTAGCAACAACAAAAACATACTTGTAAAATGATATTCAAATTAATTATATGGATACCACAAATCTAACATGTCTAAATATGATACGTTAGATTTGTATCTATACAAGAATTTCTCGATCGGTTCAACTTACGGCGAAAACAGTAGCATGGCCGGGATCAGCAAGGTGAGCAAAGAGGTTGTCGATAGGGTCGGTGCCGGTGTAAATGTGCTGGAACCATGCTCCCATCACAGCTAACATGGCCAACCTTCCATTCTTGATCTCCTTTGTTCTCAACTCCTTGATCTTTTCAGGCGAACCGCTTCCCCATCCGAGAGGGTCGAACCATAGGCCACCAGGGTACCCTACATCGGTTCCAGTGAGCTTGTTGTTAGGGAAGATAGGGTCAGTGTTAACACAGCCTGGCTTGATGATATCAGCCCATCTTCGTCCCTCGGCCCAGCCGATGAAGATGAGTTCAATTATGAAGAGTGTGGTGGTGTCTGTGAAGTACTCTTGCTCCCCAGCAGTGTACCATGAAGGTGTGTTTAGGATACCAATCTTGGTTAGGAATTCCGGGATGAAGATGCCAGCGGCGCCCAACATAGCCCACCTGCAGTGAACAAGCTCTGCTTGAACATTCCATCTTAGACTCTCAGGGTCAGATCCTGTTCAATCAAAACTAGCTCTTATGAGTTTACAATGCTTGTATCAAGTTCTTTATATTAGTTTCTTGCTATTCTCATGTAAAATAAGGATCTTCCTTATAATGAACAATTACAGAGTTTGATGAAATAAACATAACAAACTTGGTCTAAATATTCTAATGCATAATTCTACTGAAGCTGATTGAGTGACACTAATACTTTTTTTAAAATTTCAAGAGGTATTTTGTCGGCTTATGCAACTTTCATGGCGATTTTGGTGGTTAGTTCTATCATTTTAGTATCAAACCATAAGTAAAGCGAAAACAAAAAGTAGATTTTCAGCTACAAATTCTGATTCAAAATATCTATCAAGTTGACAAACTAGAACAACAATATCTAAACCATATAAAAAAATCAGCATCCGAAATAAAATGCATCAAATTGATGAGAGTTACCAAGTCCTAGAGGATCAAATCCAAAGTCTCCGGGGAGACTACCGTCGAGCCACGGCGGAGGAGTGCTGCCGGGGAACCAAAGAGGTCTATCAGGATCAGCTGCTACACACACTGTGGTGGTGGATCTTGCTCCAGTTATTGGTGCTGTCAAGTTCTTCAACTTCAGCTTCCTTCCACTAAGGAATGAAGCTTTTGTTGTTCCCAATTGTGATCCATTCTTCTGAGAACTGCATGCAGTTTATATGTTCTTAATTTTGATTAGTCCTAATTTGAGTTTCAGTTCATGATCAAGTCAATCTATTCAATCTCGTCTTAGATATATAACTATTCATGTATCAGAATTTCTACTACCAAAAGATTCTTATTATCACCTAATTTTTTTTTAAATTAAAGGTAGAATTTAACATAATTTATGTGTTTCATTGGATCAATTCATGAAACATTTTTATCAAATACTATTAACCACTAATACACATAAAATATAGTTATGTTCCAACTAATAATATCAAACACACAATTTTTTTTCTCATATGCATTATTAAACTTTTCATGTAACAAATTCTATTAAGCAATAATGTGAAATTGATGCATGGAGGAACTTGCCTTGGGGAAGAGATGGCAACAGCTGCAATGGCAGAGGAAGCACAAGCAGAAGCCATGGCTGAGGAACTCAGCTTAGTTGATGAATGATATGATGAATAGAAAAGGAAAATGCAATTATTATTTTATGGTTAATACAGCAAGATTTTCTTATCTCAATGGATAGGAATGTTAACTACAAACTTGATGGTGTGTTGCCACGTGGCATGCAGAATCTAATAGGATAGATTTACATGGGGAAAAATCAGAATCTAGTGGTTCACATTTGAGAATCTGAGTCCAAAAACTTCTTTGTGGTCTATATTGGCACTTGGCACCACAAACCAATGGATCAATTTGTGGGACAATATTATATAGGACTCTTAAATTAAATTAAAATAAAAAAGAAAGAATAAAACCAAGTTTCACATGCACTCACTTTCAACATGCTGAGTGGATCCTCTCCATTTTTGTTCCTTTTTATAGTTAGAATATTTCTATATTAAGTTGATAACTTTCACTAATAATAAGCATTTGTTTGGAAAAAAATATTAGAGGTTAATTATAAATATTTGAACTATAAATACTTGATTAAATTTCTTTGTAATATCAATTTTTTAATAATAGCAACATAATTTAAAAATGTGTAAAATTATAAATTTATAGAATAACTAAATAGGATACATGAGAGAAGATAACAAAAGTTTTCCAAGTGGCCAGCTAACATAAAATTTTCAACGTATCATTTCAAAATTTTTAATTAGTAGTTTTTTTTAGTTAATTATTAGTTCATTTTTGTTATCTCTTAATTGATCCGAACTAAATATAATAAAATAATTTTTATAGACTTTGTAGTAAAATATAAATTATGTAAATGCAAAAGTTTTTATTTTTGGGAGAAAATAAAAAACATCCAATTTTTTTTGTGTAAAAAATATCCAATTTGATTGGGCCATTTTGGGCCAGACTCTGTCCGAATCGAGCCCCAAAAGAATTATGAAAAAAAAAACTCTTGTCCAAAAAAATAATAGTGAAAGATACTAACGACGTCGTTCCAGTAGTTTATGCTAATTCTGATTTGCGTTGCCCTATTTTCAATTTTCAAAAACCCTAAGTCCCTAACCACCAAAACCCTCCCCTTCAATTTTCATCTACTTCAGCAAAGAAGAAGAAGAATGGGTGCGAAAAGGAAGAAGAGGAGCAAGGGTTCCGACAGTGACGACGATGATGAGAGAGATCCACCTCCACCAAAACAGCAAGCAGGAGCTTCTGCTTCTTCCGATTCCAATTCGACTAAGCAGAAATCGAACAAGAAGGAGATACTTCCTTCCACGATAAAGAACAAGGAGAAGAGATCTGAGATCCACGCCAAGATCAAGCGCCAGAAGAAGCTTGAAAAGCGCAAAAAGCTCAAGGAACGCCAAGTCGCCGAGAAAAGAGCTCTTGAGCTCGGCGAAGAGGTTCTACTTTGATTCAAGCTTGTGATTGAGATGAGTTTTTAGTGTTTATTTTAATTCACTGGAATTGAATTGCTTTGTTGCTTGTTTTGATTGGGTGCAGCCTCCAGAGAAGAAGGTCCCTTGCACGATCGAGAACACCAGGGAATTCGACGAGACTGTTTGCAAACCGGATGATGAAGAGGTTTTGCTTTTTACACTTCAAAGTTAATTAATTTGAACATTTTCTTTTCTATATTTTGCTTCTGAGTCGTCTTCTAGGGCCTAGGAGGGAAAATAAGAATAAGCATATAGAGAGCTCTTAAGAAAGAAGTTGAGCCATAATTTCTTTACATATATGGTTTATGACAGGATGCACACAATGTAGTTGTTTTATAGACGAGCTTAGTTGTTGTAGATTTTGAGCTAGTTCTTGTTAGAATTAAGTTTTTGGTTTCTGTTGTGCTTGGATTCTAGAATAACATATGATCAAAGTTCAAACTAGTTATAAATATGGCGAATTGGTACTATATCTTTAGTTAAGTTGATGATAGAATTGCTTCTGGTGGTAATTTAATCATTTTTCCTACATAGAGGAATTTGCATCATTGGTAATTTACTGATCTTTCCAGTCATGTTTAGATTTAATTTCTGTTTTTTTTTTTCATTTTGAATTGCAACTGGTATGACTTTAACGTTTTTTTTTTTTGTTTAAAAAAATGCTATGTTTGATCTTTTTTTTATATTTTATTTTGCAGTTATTTGCAGGAAATGATGCTGATGAGTTCAGTCAAATTTTGAACCAGCAAATGACCCCAAAGATATTAATCACGACTTGCCGTTTCAATTCTACGGTAGGTCTGCTACACGGAATTGCTTTTGTCCATTATGTGTCTTTTTCTTCCTTGTTTGTTTTAACTTGGAGGAGTAGCATTGGCCACAGAATCAGGTTAAACTTGAAAATAGCCTTGTTTCTTACTTTCTTCTTTTACTTACATGTTTACATCTTTTGGTTGAAAATAACTTAATCTGCAGAGGGGACCTGCTTTTATATCAGAATTGCTTTCTGTTATACCGAATGCACATTACTTCAAGAGAGGAACCTATGATTTAAAAAAGGTGATGGGTGTCTGTTCTCTGTGTGAGTGTTTAACATGGAGGGTCCATTCGAATCTTCTTTCTAATTCTGATGTAAATTCAGATTGTAGAATATGCGAAGAAAAAGGACTTCACTTCTATGATAGTTGTTCACACCAACCGCCGGGAGCCTGGTAGGTTCACGTCCTAGATAAGTCTAATGTTTTTTCAATAATATTTATAGGATACTTTTATGCCTTAACTTTAGATTTCAGTGTGATGCCCATACAACATTTTAATTCCTCCCTACATTGATTTGTAGATGCTCTCCTAATCATCGGATTGCCAGATGGACCTACTGCTCACTTCAAGCTTTCTAAGCTTGTTTTGCGCAAGGATATAAAGGTTTGATGTTTGTTCTTCTTAAATATAATAATATGCATGGTCGATGGGATTGGTCTGCGTATCTTTCAATAAGACTACAAAATTCACACGCAAACGTAGGCGGGAAAGCAAAATGTTTTGTGATACCTCAAGTCAAGATGTTTCATCCATTCTAACTTGCTTTGGGTTCTTTTTTGTTTTTTGCACTTGTATACAAAGAAACAATTACTTTAAAGTTCTGTAAAGTTTATTAGATATATCAGCCTGTGTTAATAGGAAATATTGGTAGATGAATCCATTTCTATTAATGTTAAGTATGGCATTTAATGTTAAAGGTAAGTTGGCAACGAAGTATCTAACTTCTGTTTTTGATTGCATTATATTTTCCCTTTTAGAATCACGGGAATCCAACCGGTCACAAGCCTGAGCTTGTGTTGAATAACTTCACAACGCGTTTGGGGCATCGAGTTGGAAGGTCAGTCTTTACTCTTATTCTTAATTTCTTGTATGCTTCATTTGTTGTTTAACATTTATATGTTACTGGATGTGCTTCATTCTAAATTCTGTTATACTCATATGTATGAATAAATGAAATGATGATGTACTTGTGAGAGTTATTTTTATAAGAATTCTTTTCAAAAGGGTGCAGGCAATCACCAAGCTACCTTTCCTAATTTGCAGATTATCAGTATTATTTACTCTGATCCTTTTCTGTTTATGTAGTGATACTTTGTGTAATCTTTGACCCATCTTTTAAGTCCCCTTATTTAATGGTTTCGTTTTTTCGTTTGAATAGATTGATACAGTCACTTTTCCCACAAGAACCAGAATTTAAAGGCCGGCGTGTGGTCACATTCCACAACCAAAGAGACTTCATATTCTTCCGGCATCATCGGTATATGCCCCTTTGACGTGCAACCTAATATATTGTCATTTTTTTACACTATTAATGATTTCATTTCTGGTTGTTAAGGTATATCTTTGAAACCAAAGAAATTAAAAAGACTGATACTAAAGGTAAAAAGGATGAACAAGCGACAAATGAGAAAGTTCCTGATTACAAAACAATAGCTCGTCTTCAGGTTTGTGTCAGCTCTTCATTCTCTGCTTTTCATTTACCAAGTTACCACTAAAACTCAGCTTGTTGACTATTTGGTATTTAGGTTAAACATGGCTCTGATATTTTGCATTTACTTTTGTTTTGGTCCAAATGATTCTTATACTTGCAAGTGTTCACTGTTCAGTATCCTACCTAATTATTCATTCAAGCTTTTTGTTACTGTTTTAGGACTCCAAACCTGTTTCTAATGAATTCTTTGAAAATGCAGGAATGTGGCCCTCGTTTCACAATGAAATTGATCAGCCTGCAGCACGGAACATTTGACAGCAAGAGTGGAGAATATGAGTGGGTTCACAAGGTAATTTACTTGTTAACCAAGCCTTACTGCTGTTTCAATTCCTTATATGACTTTGCTAATCATTGCTACTGTCTTCTTAACACACTACTGTTTTTGTTTTTGTTTCTGTTTTCTATCTGTTCTTTTTTTTTTTTTAACCTCAATTTTAGGCGGAAATGGATACAAGTCGGAGGAGGTTTTTCCTATAGTAACATGGAGTGTTTGCATTTTGGAAGTTATTTCTTTTGGAGTACGTTTTGTCTGAAAAAGATGGTTGCCTATCTCGAAGTTTTAGCAATCTGTCAACATGGTTTTCCATGTATTTTCCACCCTTGCTTTTGGGGTCTAAATTCCTCAAATCTCTGTATACCAGTGATCAATTTTGACCTTATGTTCATTATTAGTTCTCAAAATTTAAATATAATTTCCTAACTTAGAAATTGTATGCTTCTACAATATTAATTTTCTTGAGCACCTTTGCTTTTATTCATGTGCAAGAATTTTATAAAGCTGAGGCTACTTAAGTCATAGAATTGATTCCAAATGAGCTGTACCATCTGTACTTTATGGTTTCATCAATCATTAGGGGATATGGAATGTAACATACCAATCCTAGAAGTGACAAGCAAGAACTGATATTCAAATATTATGTAATTTAGTTTATTAGTAGTAGAAGTAGTAGTGATATTATTTTGAGTTTTTGGATTATGTGAGGGATAGCTTGCATAGTTGGATCATATAAAAGAAGTGTTTAAATTTCTAAGGTGGTTCTGGGAAGGGTTCCAAACTAATAGTTTTTGATATCTTATTCTTGTTGTTATTATTATTAGTATTATTATTATAAAGATTAAGACTTTTCCATGAAAAGAGATTAAGCATATGATGGATGATACAATCTGTGATCTTATCAAACTCTTGAAACAACTTCTGTGATCTGTCCTTAGTTAGGTCCACACGGTTCAACCGCTCCAAGTATCAATCAAATTGTGCTTCACTAATATTTTCTAAAATATCTAGGCTTTGTCTGGTTCTTTTTTTTTTCTTTCTAATATTATGTTTAATTATTCTTTTTTGTTGTTGTTGAGATTTTGTCAATGAAACTATGAAAGAGTAGTGGAAGTATCAAAACAATTATTTATTGAAAAAATCACACATGAAAACAAATATTACAGATAGAAATTAAATAGTTGCCTATTCTTGTAATTTCACGTTGTTAAAGATGTTTAGAATAGTTGGATTTGGTTAGTTAGATCTGGATAAAATTGAGCTGATTAGTAACCGAGTCATGAGTTCATTCTTCTAAGATAATAACTTTAGATTGTGTGAATCCTTAATGTCTTTTGGTCATTTTCAACGGTCACAGAAAAATAAATGTAATCGATGAAATTGTTTCCCTTTTTCTTTGATATTGTCCTTTCCATTCATCAAAAGTTGAATTAGATCCTTATCCCTAACATACCATACCCCACGCTGCCAAATTTATCATCAATTATCAGTTATCACTTCATGTGGTCCATTATTTACCTTGTGTTTCCTATCCCATTTTTCTCCTTCTATAATATAATTTTAATAAATTACTTATTTTCATCCAGGTATCTTTATGTAAGGACGATATTACAAATAATTAGATAATTTAATTAAATATATTTGGTTAAATTATTTAACGGTTGCGAATATCACTTTTTTGCCACCACTTTTCTGCGTAAAAGTATACCTAGCTACTTTTTAATAAGTACTTGTTTGAGTCAGCTTTTTGAAAAAATCTCTTTTGAAATGATTTTCTTAAAAAATGTTTTGTAAAAATAAAAGTAATTTTATGTTTGGGTATCTCATGTAATAATATTTTTTATTTGTCTATTGTATTTGAATACAATAATATAAAAGATTTTTTTATTTAATAGAATAATTATACAAAACCAAATTTTTTTAGTAACCAAGTTCAACTAAGCTAGGATGATTCACGCGCCTCTCAGCTTTCAACATCAGTTTGTTATTTTTCGTTTTTTCGTTTTTAGCAATCCCCTTTTTTCGCCTAACTTTTCTCACTAAACATTCAATTTTGATTTTGCCAAATCGCTTCCCCTATTTTTCTTACTCAAGAAATTCACCGCCGCTGTCTCTCCCTCAACTCATCGAGTCGAATGCATTGTTTTCATTTTTGCTAAAGATGGATGACATGAATTACACGTTAATTTCTGAGTCCTCGTATGAATCAGAATCGATTATGCAGGTAAAAGGAAATCATTATATGTTTGTTCACTGATTTAGGTATCAATGTATGCTTTCGTGTGATTTGATGTTGAATATGAGTTAGTTTGTTGTTTTCAATAGTTCTGTTTTTTGGATTATGAATTATGACTTCTTGTTCTTTTGGATGAATGTGTATCAGATTCGATTGTTTTATACGCATTTTTGATACAACAATTCCGTTTCTCTCTTATATGAAAATCCGTTTCCACGTGACATGCAAATCCGTTTCTTATCCACGTGAATAATTTGTTTTGAGCCTGTTTTGCAAAATCGGTTTTTTTCTCCCTGGAAATCCGGTTCTATTCTAATTGTTCTGATTCGTAGTTGGTGCTATTTTCACACATTTCCGTTTCTTTTCTGTTGTGAAATCCGTTTCTTTTTTGGCATCTAATCGCGTTTCTATTTTTTGTTCTGTTTTTGTGCATACATGACCGTGGCATTTTTTAGTGTTTTCCGTTTCTTTTTTTACTGTTTTCTACTTTTTTCAGCAGTTTCCACACGACGTTGATGATGAGTATACTCTGAAGGCTGGAATGACTTTCCCAACACTTGAAGAAGCTGCTGCTTTCTATAAGGGGTATGCTAAACGTGCAGGGTTTTCCACCAAAATAAGGAACACCAATAGGTGTAAGGAGACAAAGGAAGTTAAGAATCAACTAATCACATGTAATAGAGAGGGGAAATGGGTGTCTGAAATACCTTACGTTGAGAAGACAAACCCTACGCGCGGTGCAAACCGTCCTGCGCGAATTTATGTGCATGCAGTGAAGAAAACAAGGATCTGGTGTATTTCAAAGGTTGTTCTTCACCATTCACATCCATGCTGTCCTTATCAAGCCCAGAT
>JASCZI010212415.1:2467-18093 GCA_036250425.1 Stylosanthes scabra
ACAAGAGAGAGAAAAACTAGAAGGTGTCATAAAATATACTAGGGCATTCTTGGCTTTTACGTCTCAACTTTTACGGGGCGACTAAGGTCCAAAGACGTATTATAGCATCGCGCTATAATTCTAATATTCCGTCGTATTTCACATCTTACCGAAATCACGACCGGACGTTTCGCGACAAAAACTAGCGTCGCTAAAATGGTTCGAAATTCACACTTGAATTTCGCCACCCTTAAGCTATCAACTCGAGCTCATCTAGGAAATTATAATTTATGTCGGAGATATTCTTCCTCAATATCCTCCGCTCATTCTAAAAGCGGCCAAAACGGTCAAACCGTCGCCGAACAGCGCACTGTCGCTAAAAACAGAAAATCACTGAAACAGACAATCACTGGAGACGAACTCCACCTCAAACATATCTAGGGTACCTAAAACCCTTAAGCACGCCATCAGTCATCAAAAGCACATAGCAAAGGCGTTTCACACGTTTCTGTCAGAAACGGGAATAGCAGAAAGACGGGGTTTTACACCTCATAAACTCATGTCTCAAAATAATGTGTCTAGACTTTCCATTATAAACCTTATTATATGCTCGAGGCATGGTTGATTCACTATCGCAGAAGATTGAAATAGTTGTAGTTTGTTGTGGCCACAGCTTTATATCATATAACAAATTCCTGAGCCATTATGCTTCTTTACCTGTGGCTGATAAAGCTACACTCTCAGCCTCCATAGTAAAATGTGAAATACATGTTTGCTTCTTTGAGGCCCAACTTATTGCTCCACCACCTTTGGTGAAAATCCATCCCGAAGTAGATTACTTATCACTAAGATTTGTAATTCAACTTGCGTCGGAATAACTTTCTAAAACTACGAGATAATCACTATACTGTAATCTCAAATTCAACTATCATCTATCTCTCTAAAGGGAATTATTTAAGGTATTGTAATCGTTCCTTAGAGCTTTAATCGTAAATATATGTTATTTTAGCCAATTTCTGCTATGAATTCACCCGTTTCACGTTCCATTCGACGCCTTGATATGTTTGTTCAAGTGTTTCAAGTTTGAATAGGTAAAGCTCAGGACGGAAGTGGCTGAAGGGGGCGAAAGAAACAAGGAAATCACAAAGAAAAGCCTGAAAGCCAATTTTGCAGCCTATGCGTACACATCCATGAAGATATGCGTATGCATCCACTAGACTTGGGCGGCACGTCCAAGATCATATAAATTTATATTATAATTAATTTCTTGATCTTGGACTTATTTCATGTTTTTTCCCACGGGGTATTATACTAGTGAAAAAAGAAACAAATAAGATTTCAAAAAATGCATGGACGGAATTTTATAATTACTACGAATAGGATTTCATAGTTGAAATAAACATGATTTTATCATTCATATGAATAATAAAAAAAAAACAAATAAGACATCAAAGATTGCTTAAAAGTAATTAAGTTTTAAAAATTTGTTCGTGATTGTTTAAAAATCTGTTAGTGGTAGTTTAAAAAACTGTTTGTGTGTTTGAACTTGATGAATGTTGAATCTGTATGAAAAATGAGTTTTTAAAATCTGTTCATGATAGTTTAAAAACATGTTTGTGTGTTTGAATTTATAATACACTTTATCAACGTCACCAAAACCTGCAAAAACAGAGCAATTAAAATCAAATTCAATATTCACGAACAGAATATTACTATTAGAACAAACATAAAAATTTAAAACCATCAAATAGATTTTTAAAAATCAAATCACAATATTTTTGAGTTACAATGTCAATTCTCATAAATAAAGAAGTACAGACATAGAAGAAGAAGAACAAGAAGAAGAAGAATAACAACAACAAACCAGAAGAAGAAAATGAGGATGAGATAATAAAGAAAAAGAAGAAAAACAACAATGACAACGGAAGAGGAGGGGACAGCAAAGAGGAAGAAGAAAAGGAAAGGAGGAGGAGAGGGGGAGGAGGTGCAAAAAAATGGAACATCACTGGCATAAGAGAGAGACGTAAAGAAGAACGACGACGACGATGGAGGAGGAGGAGGAGGAGAAAATGAGTAGCAAAGAGAGAAGAATGTACAAAAAAACATGGGTATCACTAGTGAAATAGAGAGACTCGAAAAAAGACGAAGAAAAAGAGCGCGTGCGTGAAAACGTTTGGTTAGAGCTTGATTGATAAAATAAGGTGTACATGGATTTGTACATTTATTTTGGACAACTAAATCCAACTAAATCCTTTAATTTTATATTAAATGAAAGACTATTTTAGTGTCAAATATTATCAAATAGCAATATAGCATAGAAATAAATTTTTATTTGATATTGAAATAAAATAAATAATTTAATTAGACTTAAATTAATTGATTAAAATAGGTGTACATTTAAAATTATTATTGTAAAACAACCATATAAAACTATAAAATACAATTAAAAATAATTAAATAATACTTATATACATACATGAATATTTGGTAGATAAATTTTAGTGAGTAAATTATATTTTTATTTAAATATTAATTAATTACCATACGTGTCCAATCTAGTTTTCTATAGTGCCGTGCATGGCCTTTGCATGGATTGTAACGAAGTCATGTTACCACAAAGCAGCCACGCGTGCAGAATAAAAGCTGATGAGGATAGAGCAGTCCTTTTCCATACACGTGATTGCCTTTTGGAAATATCTTCAATATTCATTGAAACCAATAATAATAATAATTAAAATTTTCAAATACTTTTTAAGACATTAAAGAATATAACTAGCGACTATAAATAGTCATAGTTGTTCATTCCTGTTCACCAACGAAGAGTAGTCCTCACATAAAGAGCTAGTTATACACATAGAAAGAGTGCGATGGAGTTGAAGAACCAGAAGGTGGTTGTGAAGGTAGCACTGTTGCTTTTCTTTGTGGGGCTTGCCGCCACCGTTGAAGCTGTTCGCCTCGACCGGAACTTAATGCTCTCACAGGTGATGACTGATAAAATAAAAATGTTAACAGTAACAAAAATCAAATATAATTCATAAATATTAATATTATTAGAAAATTTTACATCAGACGACTTAATAAATAACCAAATTAATTTTTTTTTTACTAAAGAAAAATTTCAAGAAATTCTTGTAATTAAATCACTTGATCGGACGAGTTGTTGCTTTATTTGGTAACTCTATTAAAATTTGGACATATAAATCTTTAACAAGTCCCAAAATAATATACTTTAAGACAATTAGTCTCTTTTAGAGTGACATTTGGATCAATCCAAATGATGAAAATAATTTTAGAGAACTTTTATAAAATAACATTTTAATGGGAATTAACATGGTGGATTTGAAATGCTTTGAGAATCAATTTGGAGTTTATTCTTTACATAACTTTTATCTTAGTATATAGTAAAATATATTAAGACCGTCAATCAGTGTTTAAACACGTACTTTTAATTATTTAAGTACGTAATGTCAGTACATAAAATATGGAATGAATATATATGGGGTCATAAGAGTGTAAAATGTTCTAAAATTTTTAACGCATTAAAATTAAACTTCTAAAATAAAAACATAAAAATATGTATAATTTTGTATTTTTCTAAACAAATAAGTTTCTCGTCTTCACAAACAGGTGATAAAGAATGTTGGCAAAGCATCATCATCATACTCGGTCGACAGTGCTTGCTGCAATGGCTGCATTTGTGACCGTAGGGCACCACCATTTTTCGAGTGTGTTTGCAATGACATTTTCGACCACTGCCCTGCATCTTGCGACTTGTGCGTTTGCACAAAGTCTATTCCTCCACAGTGCCGTTGCACCGACAAAACTAGAGGACGCTGCCCTGTAACAGAATGTTCTCGAAGCAATTAAGTTCTCAAAATAAGTAACATAATTGCATATGCGGTGTGAATTGCATGCATGTTGTAATAAAGTATGTAATGAGGCAAAGTCACCTTAGACTTTGTTTTCATGTATGGAAGATATCTTGAATAAAATTACTTCCTTAAGATAATATTAGTGTTTGGTGCGGAAGTAGAAGAGCTCGGCCGTCCAAGGACTTCCTGGATGAGCTCTTCCAAAATCAGCGTGCTCGGACAAAGGATGAACACTTCAGCTTCCACGAGAATCTTCAATGTAGCTCTAATCTTCAAGGAACGGCGGGGGGTGGACCTGCAAGGCCAGTCCGACGCTCAAGTCAGATAGGAAGAACACTTAGCGATTAAGTGAAAAGATGGAGAAGAGAACCTACCTTCCTAGGTCAAACTAGGATAGTTAAATAGAGTAACTTGAGTGAGCAGTTAGGTTTGGATGCCGTTAGAAGGCTTAGTGATCGGATCCCGAACTCTTCGGGATTTGAAGACTTAGCTGATAAGTCTTGGTCAGTTTGTTGTTGGTTGAGCTCATCCACTTAGATGAGCACGTATGTATTTGTCAACCGAGTAGATTAGGGTTAATCATAGCTGTCCAGTGTTAGCTTAGCGGCCATGAGAAGAGATCGGTTCGGGTTTTGGGTCCGGCGAGGTGGATTACTTGCGTAAGAGTTCGGTTATTGGGTTTATGAGTTGTTTGACGGATTGTTGATTTGGTAAGAGATCTTCGAATGAGCTCTTTTTGGGCCAAGCTTATGACAGGCCGGATCAATTAGTATTATTGATGTCCATGCATTTATTGTTTGTGTATTGTACGTTTGTTAACCAACCTAATTGCAATGGAAACCTACCTAGTCAAATAATCAAGAAATGACAAACTAAAATTAAGACCTATAAAACTTAAATTAATAAAATCCAAATGAAATCACATAAT
Organism: Stylosanthes scabra; assembly: GCA_036250425.1. Lineage (NCBI taxonomy): Eukaryota > Viridiplantae > Streptophyta > Magnoliopsida > Fabales > Fabaceae > Stylosanthes > Stylosanthes scabra. Next base: position 7,247 of record JASCZI010212415.1, read on the forward strand.
CAAAATCAGGATTCGTAAAAAAAAATAATATAAAAGCAGAATCACTACCTTCAATAAGCTTTAGCCCCATCGAAGATGTCAAACATGTCACGAAAACTCCGCCAATGCTGTTTATTAATTTTTGTTGGGGACAATGGTATAATTTGATACATGCATTAACATGGATAGATTTACAAGAACATCTATTAAATTATTAATAGACATAGTATTCAAAAGTATAAAGTATTAGATGGTAATGTTATATGTACACCTCTCTTTGGTGTACACCTCCAACTAAGTCCTAAACGAACATGTTTTTATATATACGACAAACATGTTTTCATAGTTGACATGAACAGGTTTTAGTAGTAAAATTCTGTTCGTGCACGAACAAAAATCTATATACAACGAACATGTTTTATAGTTGACACGAACATGTTAAAAACTTGTTTGTTTGCTTTAAAAAACCTGTTCATTCTATTAGTAAAAATCTGTTCGTTTGGGACTTGGTTGAAAGTATACACCAAAAAAATGTGTACATCAAAATTAATTGTTAATCATTTATAATACAAATGTAAATATTTGTAAATAATAATTGGTTAAATTATTTTTTTATATTATTGGTCAACGTTAATATAATTTATTAATATCAAATTATATATTATATTCATGTTATTTGAGTCAGATCGTGAATCCGACCCGAGCTAAAATTAACTCGTGAGGTTTTGATAATTGAGCTTGAGCTTAAAAAATAGAAAATAATTAAACTCGATTATTAGTAAGCTAAACCATGAATCAAGCTTAATTTTTATAAGTCTGAGTTTAAGTCTTCTCTCACTTTTAGCCTTGTCCTAGACCACCATCATTCATCTATTCCTTCTTCTTCTTCATTCTTCGAATAAATGAAGGATATTTCTGCCTTCTTTTCACAAAAAAAAAAAAATTGCACCTTTATCAAGAACTCAATTTGATCCATTTTTCTTCTTAAAAACTTATATATCTTGATTCTTGACATCCCTAAAAGTGGTTTACTTGATGATTTTCCAAAAATCCAAAATTTTTATTAGGTAAAGCCCTATTCTCTTCTCTTCCTTTAGCTTTTGGCCGAATCATGTTATGTATGCATACGTTTAATTTTTTTTAAAATACATAATTAGAGGTTAAGACATTAAAGAAAAGAGCTCGGATTTTCTAAGTTCATTCTCAAAAATGTTCTTGCAAGTTCATTGTCATAAACAAATGTCATATATTTATTAGTTATCATTAGAATATTAGTTAATTCACGGTTTGGTTATTGAAATTTTACTCTTGCTAAAATATTTTTAAAATTTATTTTAACCTTATTTAATATCCAAAGTTTAGAAATATACCTTATTTTAATTTCAAAAATAACGAACTTCCATCACTCATATGTTAATGTCATACTAATGTAGATAAACAACTATCACAATAAATATCCAAAATAAATCTATTTTATTATTGACTCCTTGAATTGAGTTGAAACGACGTCGTTCTAACGGTATAAGCCTTGGAACGACGTCAAATTTAAACATTTTTTTGTATGTATTATGACAGTTGATTATCTATATCAATATGATACTAATGTATGAGTGGTGAAAGTTGAATCAGAGACTAAAATAAAATATATTTTTAAATTTGAGACATTAAACCTAGCTAAAATAAATTTTAAAGATTATTCTAATAGAAAAGTAAAATTTTAGAGACCAAATTAAAAATTAACTTCTAGAATAACTCAGATGTAATTCTAAAACATATTATATATTTAAAATATAGTTATTAAATTAAATTAAATAACATTACTTATTCATTATTATTTAAAAAATATTGATTACAAATTGCCTTGCACTAATTAACATATTTAAAATATCAATAATGCTAGGTAACCAATAAAAATTTAGAGCTAAGAACTTAAATTAAATGTTCTATTTCTTTATATTTCGGATGTTCTGTTTTTAGATTTCAAATGTTCTATTTCTAAAAAAATATAAAGTTGACTGATAGTTGTTTTAGATTTCGAATGTTTTATAGCTTCCATTTCTGGATGTTCTCAGTGATTACAGATATTCTATTTTTTGTTAACTGATTTGTTAATAAAAAATTATTGGTTATCTGTATTTTTTCTTAAAATATAGATATAAACATATTCTATACTTTTCCTTAAAATATAGATATAAACATATTCTAAAAGTTTGTTTAGATACTATTATTTGGTTAAAAAAAATTTTTTCTTGATAAAAAAAAAAATCTTTTATATTTTTTAGTATGTTTGGATAATTTTTAACAGTAAAAGTAAAAGTATTAATAAAATAAAAAAATATATTTTTTCAAAATATATTTTTTAAAAGATTTTTTTACTCGAAAAAAGATGTTTTTAATATAATAAATAAAAAAATATACTTTACCTAAATTATAATTGATAAATAAAAAATATTATTATATAAAATATTTAAATATAAATTACTTTTATTTTTGTCAAAATATTTTAAATAAAAGATAACTTGAAAAAAAAAAGTTTAGGATAAGCTCGACCAAACAAATCCTAAACTGATAATTACATTTGTAGCTAGTTTCAAAGTACCTTGTATGGAATCCAATGAAGTAGCGTGACCATAGAGCAGACCAGTACATTGAGTGATTGCGACTTTTGAGCATGTGAATAAAGCTGATGTCCGTTTCTCTTCTACACGTGATAGCTTTTTGGAAAATCTCTAGTTTTTAGTAGGGTTTAGCTAATTCGTGTTTTAACTTTTAAGAACGCACTATAAATTTATTTTCGATAATACTAGCTAGTCATATATTTATTTTATTTAATCAAATTTTATTAATTTTTATATCAAACAAAAAATTATTTTAATATTAAAAAATACCAAAAAATAATATATAAATAATTTTTTATTTGATATAAAAAGTATCTTCTATTTATTATAAAAATAAATAATTTAATTAAATTTAATTAAAAAATAAATTTATGTCTAAAATTATTAATTTATCATTAATAAAATTTTTAAATATTTACCTTTAATGAATATAAAATAAATATATTTAAAACTTAAACTTTTTATATTAACAATAAAATTTTTTCCATTTATAAGTTTAAAAAAGTTTTAAATATACTAATACACTGATATTTCTATAATATGTAATATTTGATTTTAATTAAAAAAATAAAATATATATATATATATATATATAATTTTCATATATCGTCAGTGTAAAAGAGTTTTACATATACAATCAATAAGATGTTACTACAACATCAAATCAATTAATTTTTAAGACCATTATTTTTAAAATTAAATAAATGCATAAATGTAATTGAATGACCATGTAAAACTCTTTACACTATCAAGTACATCAAAATTAAACTCTTATATATTAATAATGTTTGAGAAAGTTTAGGAAACTGACAGTTTGTTAGTCAATAAGTGGTCAATAAGCTTTTTTCTTCTTTTGTCTTTCATCTTTTATCACCCATTATTTCTCTAATTACACTCATAGACTCCCTATGAACTTCGTAACATTGGTTCTCTAACACTATTCATAATGTTTTTATACATGTATAAAAACATTATTAATATCTTACGGTCTTGGTATCATTGATTCCCTACTCCTAATGTTTTTATACATGTATAAAAACATTATTAATATCTGAACCCAAATGATCAATATAGACAGGCACTAGCACGGTAGCACCACGTGGATAACGTGGATATATAACTTAGCGACTATAAATAGTGCCAGGTTTCTCCTTCCTCCTCACCAACTATCCCCCAAAAAGATATTAAAGAGATAGAGTGATAGAGTTGAAGAATCAGAAGATGGCTGTGAAGGTAGCGCTGCTTCTTTTCCTTGTGGGACTTTCAGCCTCCATTGAAGCCGTCCGCCTCGACCCAAGTTTGTTCATCTCGCAGGTCGGTGTTACCTACACATATATATATATTTCAGAAAATCTTAACAACAAAAACAAATTAAATAATATAATAAGAAATTAAACTTTGCATATTCTAAAAGAGTTTCGTGTCTTCAAAAACAGGTGATAAACAATGTTGGAGAACCATCATCAGCAGTGTCAGCAAATAGTGATTGCTGCAATGCCTGCATTTGTGACCGTAGGGCACCACCACTTTACCAGTGCACTTGTGGTGACACTTTCGATCATTGTCCTGCTGCTTGCAACCAATGCGTCTGCACAAGGTCTAATCCTCCACAGTGCCGCTGCACCGACAAAACTCGAGCTCGTTGCCCTTTAACACCATGTCCTAATTAGCTTGAAGCATCTTGTAATGCTATGATATGAGGCAAAGTCACCTTTAGACTTTCTTTCATGTGTACGGAAAATCTTAAATAAAATTGTGTGTTGTTTCCTTCAACTTTGATGGTTTATTTTATGCGAGGAGGAAAAATTGAAGAGGCAAACATAAATCAAATTAAAAACTAAAATAATTATAAGTCTTGTTAAAATCATATAATGATTTAAGGGAAGAGAGTCGTTGGCCCCAAGAATGTTTATAAGTTCAATTCAATATAAAAAACTAAGAAATATTCTAATTTAGACCAGATGGCATAGTGGATGACTACTGTGTCTATTTATACTTGGGGTTGGGTTCGAGTCCCATAACTCTTGTGTCTTCCTCCCATATTTTCTGTTTGTTTACATTTCTTTTTAATTTCTTTTATACGTTGCATACAAAAACAATTTAATTTCTATAACAGTTCTTATTTGGATGTTGTAATTATTTATTAGTATGAATATATTTTACCTACAAAAATAATTTAAAATTTATTTTTTAATTATTTATTAGTATATATTTTATCTATCTTATTCGTTAATTTATTTTAAATGTATATATCAAAAGTATTTGAGTAAGTCTATATCTTTACAAAATAAAAATTGATATATATATATATATATATAAGTTATAATTATATGTAAGAAAAATAAGAACCTTAATATAAATATTGTTTTAATTTTTTAAAAAGTATTTTTAATAATAATTAATATTACAATATAAATTTATCATTTTTAATAAAACTTTTTATTTTGATATAACACTTATTAATAAAATTTTTAATATAATTAATCAAAAGAAAACACTAATTTTAATTATTATATAATTCACTATACAATATTTGATTATACAACATATTTGATTATACAACAATATCTTTTTTTATTATATAAAAAAAAAATTCGACCAGTTCATAACATTTTTGGATCGGCCCCTACCTATATCCACACTTCAATTCAATGGTTTATAATTTTTCTCTTCATACTTTTCAGTGTTTTTTCTCTTTATATAGAAACTCTCCTTATTTTATAGAGTAAGCTTGTTTGGATGCCATTATTTGGCTAAAATAAAATCTTTTTCTTATAAAAAAATCTTTTTTATGTTTTTTAGCGTATTTGGGTAATTTTTAATAGTAAAAGCACTAGTAAAATAAAAAAAAAACAACATCTTTTTTCAGAAGAAGTTTTTACACATTTTTTTAAAAGATCTTTTTATTAAAAAAAGATATTTTTAACATAATAAATAAAAAAATACTTTATATTATTGTACACAAACATAATTAATAAATAATTATTATATGAGATATCCAAATATAAAATTACTTCTACTTTTATAAAATATCCTTAAAAAACATAGCTGAAAAAAGAATTTTTACGAGAAACCTCCAAACAAACCCTAATACATGTATCTATAATAATCTAAAATTATTATATTTAATTTAATATTTATAATATCATAGAAATAATATTTATAATTATGTATATATTTATAATATTAATATTATACATTTAATTCAACAACAATTAATAAAAAAACTAATAAAATAAAAAAATTAATTATTTATGACAATAAAATTATGACGGCTAAATTTTTTTCATCATCATTATAATTTATTTTGTTCAGAAGTACTTATTTTTATTGTTTTTATGGGTTTATATTAAAAATAAATAAAAAATTTACATATACCAATAAAATTTATGTACGGACTTAAATTATAGATATTATAAAAGAAAAAGAATAATATTAAGAAAATAATAATACAAAGATTTTTTTAAAATAAAAGATAAGATGCATATCCAAATATAACAAGACATTACCAATAAAGAAGAGTGGGATTCTCCCAAAGCTAAGAAAACAGAGCAAAAGAAAGGTTTTACTAGGAAAACAATTATCTTATTTAATTTAAGATTTATAATAATTTCATATATATAATATTTATAATATTTAAAATGATTTATTTATTAAAATACTTAATAAATATAAAATAGAAAAAGAAAATATGAACTATTTGAAAAATGTTTGAGAAAAAAAATCTATATCAGTTCAAAATTTTCTTATTTAGGATTAATGAATTATCACTTAAATAAATGAGTAATTTTAGATGTTATAAATATATAATTATGAATCTTATATATATAAATAAAACGATAATATTACTTGTACTATTATACACATCTGTACAAATAGTTTAGCAATACAGAAAAATATAAACATTAGCACAGAAATAGAAATTGTGAACGTGATGCGGCTCAACAAAACGAGTCATTTGGAGGTGAACCGGCTAGTCTGCATAGGTTGAACTGGTCGGGAATTGGTGGATTAGGCAATTAATAAAGGAGAGTGGCCGACGATACTTTTTCCGGTGATAGTCCTCCTGAACATCCGCCGAGTTAAAGTACGTCGTAGCATTCTCAAGGAAAGGACCATGGCTGAGATATGACCACCTCAAGCCAATGGTCCGATACCCAAGCTCCGTACAAGCCATGGGAGAAATGGTCTTAAAAGGCTTAAAAAAATAGGCATGTACCGGGTCAATATTTACACTTGTTAGAGTATATTTACCATCAAAATGTAATGTACGAAGTCCTTTTTCAATGTATTATGATAAATTATGATTTAATTAGTTTCATTTAATTTGTATATGTTGTTTGTAAATAAAAAGATAGTGAAATAAATGTACATCTAAAATGGGATTCTATTGATATCAAATTGATCCACTGTTTTGTTGTTTTTAACATGATTTTATTAAAAGGAGATGATAGGATAGAAATAACAGCGACATATATGGAGATATATTAGAGTTCAAATGATTTCATACATTATCCATTTCATGAACAACACAAACAGAAATGCACCCTAATCCTACGCAACATGAAAGGAAAAAGCATAAAATTAGACACTTCACTAACCCTAAACCTAAGCACCATCACCGATAGTGGAACCTCTCTGATCACAATTCTTCCGGGTGTGACTAACCTGCCTACACAGCCCGCAACGCCTAGGCCGGTTAGGATTGATGTCATCCATGTTCGTTCTGATCCGAGTCGTTCGTGGCCGACTCGCCCTTGCTCTCTTCATGCGCGGATTTGGAATGATAGTGGGGCCGCCATATGGAGGCCAGTATCCCTTCGGTATGGGTGGTGAAAAGTGAAGTCAGTAAACGTTGAAGACCTCTGACATGCGATACACGTCATGTACGTAGGAGCCTCAATCCAATTGAGAGTGAGCACAACAAGCAGCAGCATGCATGCACGGATAATGTAGCGCCTGAAAATGTCCACAATCACATGTCATGTTGTTGAGTAAGAAACGATAGGTGCCAAGTGAAAAGCCTCCTGTAGGGCTGGTCTGTGTGACCCCAAACTCAGAGTTGTGACGATCAAACAACGACACGGCAAAGCACCTAGAATCCCTGATGTTCTTCTCCATGGCGCCCAGTAGCGTCTGACTGAATTGGTGCCCCGCACCAAGCTGTGCCTCTGCATCTTGTTCTCTCCTAACCCAAAGCTCAGCAAGTCGGAGGTAGGTGGACTTCACCAATGCCGTCATAGGGAGGTTCCGAGTACCCTTCAAAACAGAGTTAATGCACTCATAAATGTTGGTCGTCATGTGACCAAACCTCTGACCACTATCCATGTACTGAGTCCAATGCTCATTTTCCATCTTACTGGTCCACACAGCCATAGCCCTGTCCTCAGCTTCCAACAAACCATGCCAGTAATCAAAAACAACTTCGTTCTTCGCATAAGCGGCATTCATAAGGAGCTTCTTAGCCTCAACAGACTTGAACTTCAAGGCAAAGTTTGCAGCAACATACCTTGCACAGAAAGCACGGAAGGCGGAAGGGGGGAGCCACCCACAAGCAGGATCTTCCAAAGCAGCCTTGATCCCGTTGTGCATATCGCTCAAAACAAGTATCCCCAGCTACGATGTCAAATGTGCCCTCAGATGAGTCAGAAAAAATTCTACGACTCTGTGTTTTCTCCCTCGACTAGAGCAAACGCGACTGGGAGTATGTTAGAGTTCTCGTCCTGAGCAATTGCCAATAAGAGGTGGCTCCCGTACTTCCCATACAGATGGGTGCCACCAATGCTGACCAGAGACTTGCAATGCTTGAACTCTTCCACACACGGAGGAAATATCCAGAAAAGACGGTGAAAATACTCGACGGAGTCATCCCTCTCCTTGATAGGACAAGTCTTCAAAATCGGTACACATCCGGCATGGTGAGCTGAATCCCAAGAACCCACCGAGGTATCTCTGCATATGACTCATCCCAATCCCCATATATGAGTGCAATAGCTTTCTGTTTCGCCTTCCATGTCTTCATGTAACTAGGAAGGAAGCCGTAACTAGACTCGGTGGCAGTTCGGAGCACCTTGATGGATACAGAAGCATCTGCCCTAATCAACGGCAATATGAAATCGCAGATGACATGGTAATCCAGTTGCCTGTGATCGCTGGAAATGTGTGTTGCCAAACAAGTGTGCGGTCCATTGTATATCCGCACTTCCCACAAACTTTTCCGCTTCCGGAGTGTCAACCGAATGAGCCAATCACACCCATGCCCGAATTGCTTGCACCTTCCGAGGTACTTAGCATGATCTGACTCTATCACCTTGTACTCCACCCCACGACGGATGCTGTAGTTTTTCACATCAAGGACAGCAACCTCCTTGTTCATGAATGTCTATCCAACCTCAAATTCAGCTTGATTACTCGACCCTTGAGAACCCTGTGTGTCGCTGCTTGGTTCGCCCTGTGCCAGCCCCGGACTAGAGAATGCATCCAAGTTCAGGTTCGACAAGTGAGGAGGATATTGATGTGTCTCTGAACTAGATGCACCTTCTTGCTGAGTCGGAACCGGGCCACTGTCATCGTCACTGTCACCATCGATAAATGGTGATTTATCATCGGAGTCATGGGCTCGCAATGCCTCATCCACAAGAGGATCTGGATCTCTCTGAATAGGCGGAACGTACACTACATGCGGTGCTGCTGTAATGGTATCCCCTAACTCACCGACACAGTCACCTGCTTCTGGCTCGTGATATATACCGAACGTTGGCGACGCAACCTGGTGCACCTCTGGATCGTGCTGGATCACACGGTGAGACGACCCGACAACATTGGTGTAATGTGGATTCGGAGTGGAACCACCAGAACTCGCAAGTGGATCAAGCATCTCCACAAACAGCTCAGTGGTCCGCACCTTTGAGAACTGCCTTCTACAGTGAAACAAAACCTGCAGATTCTCATAAGCTTCTATGGCAAAACAGCCATACTTGACCCCCTGAGCCACAACAGAAATCGAAATGGGATAGTATATCATGTCCAAACGCTTCCTTCCATCACGACAGATCTTACGTTGGATGCTACGCTGTAGATCCGCCAAATGAGTTCTCGTCGTGATGAACACGTTTGTCGGATTTTTATTCGTGAACTTCACTCCCTCTTGTGATCTGTGTTTAATCTCCCGATCGTGGTGAACCAGAGCAAGAAAACTATCTTCCTCAACTATCTCTCAAATCTCTCAAACCACTAAACCAAATTATGTGTGTGGAAACTGATACGCTCCGATCTCGGCAAGTGCACCGAATCGTACAAGTAATACCACGGTGAGGTGGGTATCGTTTCCATGAGGAATAAAGGACCAAGCAATACTATCTATTAATTATTCTAATCAGATCAAAATAAAACTTTGAAGAGAGTTGGGTAATGAATTCGAAAATAGCATAAACAAGAGAATAGAAAATTTACTTGTGATTAATATGATGAAATGAGATGTTAAGAGCTTCGGAGATGTTTTTCCCTTGAGGGCCAATGAATACATTCGAATATCAATTCTAGGTTCTCAGTTATCAAGCACAACTATAACTAAGTCCTAATCTCTTAGTAACTTAGTTTCTATTTACCTAATCAAAAGCTAATCTCTTAGTCAATCAATCAAATAAATAGATGAAGATCTGAATCCGGTTCTAATTCTAATGAGTCTCAAAAGTGATTCTAAATTAGATTAAATGTCACTCTATCCAAACTAGTTCTAATCCAATTTTAACCCACAGAATTATAGTTGCATAACAATTAAGTTGACTATCTTTAGTTAGACTTAATTGATATGTGATTCAATTTCCAACTAGCATAAATTAATAGATCTCTCAATCTAATTAATCTAGCCCTAGACAAATTAAGAACACCTCTCAGTGATTCTAAACTATTAGGATGAAGAACAGAAAATTAAATCATGCATAGAAGATAACCGAAAATAGCTCAATGAATTAATAAACGAATGTACATAGTTGACTACCTCATGCTGGGTGAACAGAGCTCCTCACCCTTAACAATGGAGTAGTTTAGCAACTGATAATGAAAACTAAAACCTAAGAATAATGGAGAACGGATCTCTGCTGGGTGTGTTCTACCATAGTGGTAAATCACTCTTTATATATATTCTAATCTAAATTCAAATTAAAATCTAATTATATCTTAATCTAATTCTAATCTAAATTCAAATCAAAATCTAATCTTATCTTAATCTAATCCTAATCTAAATTCAAA
>JASCZI010212416.1:0-18388 GCA_036250425.1 Stylosanthes scabra
CAAGAATTTCCCTTGAGTGTTTATCTAATCGACTATAGTGTTTAATCTCTCAACTCAAACAACTTACAATAGAAGTAAGCAAATGTTGGTAACTCACAAGAAGAGTGGATGAATACAAGATTTAAGCTCTGTGAACCAAATAAGAATATCTCTCAAATTGTGTATAAATCACTTTGAAAATGATATAGAATTGAAGTATAATCACAAGGAAGCTTAGAATTGATCAAGTATATGAAATGAGGTTTCAAACCATCTATTTATAAGCATCCCAAGCAATTTAGCCGTTATAAATAGTAATTCACTATTCACTAGCCGTGGGAACAGTAATTTACAGTTCACTAGCCGTAGGAACAGTAATTTATTGTTCACTAGCCGTGAGAATAGTAATTTACTATTTACTGGCCGTAAAAACGTATTTTTAATTTTTACTGGCCGTAAAAACGTATTTTTACTGTTCACAAAAGACATATATATATATCAATCTGAAGCACCGGACATTAGCTTTCTAACGCAACAAGAACTGTATCGTTTAGAATTCTGTAGTTCAAGTTGTTATCACTTTAGTGCACAAAGGTCAAAATTGACAACATGCACTAAGTTTTAAACTAACTTGGTTATAAAACATTTACGGCTATAGTTTTCGTAAAAGCTTTTTTTTAAAAAACATTTCATAGTGTGTGTGAGAGAGAGATAATAAACTTTGGTTCTTGACAAGATAATTACCTAAGTCCTAAGACTCTAAAACGTCTTCATGATTGTGGACTTCGTTTATCTTGTTGTTGTTGTTTGCTTTCGAAATTATATCTTGAGTCATTCGATGCTTGTCCTCAATTCTATAATAGTTGTCATTCATCAAAACCTAAGCATATAAACCTTGCATGCATATTTTAACATGGTTTACAAGTGCTACAAATAATGTTGCTCCATTGGAGTTTGAAATGAATATAGTATTTATGTTCTAATTTTGAAATAATCTTAGAAGTGTAATCCAACGATTTATTCTTGTTGTAATTATTCTTTAATTGTATATAATTATTTTAATGTTTTCGTTATCGTAAATACAATCATGACTTCATTTTTTACATTCTCGGTGCTGTTACTATTTTATAGTAAATATTACCATTGTCATAATCAAAACGTTGGGAATGAGTAAATTCATTTAATTTATTTGTGCGGTTACGATATTTTCATGTTTAGAAATAATAATTATGCAATTATGTGTGATGCTACATGATACAAATGATCTTTATTTTTTTCATATTTCAGTAGGTGTTTAAAATTTTTGAAAATTTAACATTAATAAATGTAGTTGTAGTTCCTAGAATTTATATTTTTTTAAAAAAATTTAATACAAAATTAATTTTCAGCCTTTTTCAACCATACAATTATAAATTTATCACTATGATTAGCATAACTAGAAATTCTTGATTTTTAACTTTTCAAATTTTTAAAACAGTACCTGCGCAATTAATATATGTAACTCCCACTACAAAGGTTTAATGAATTAGCATACTAATCAACGTGGTCATCGTCGTCGTTGTCGTCATTAATTAATAACAATAATAATATTAAAATAAGACAATCCATGTATGGGCAAAAAAATTTCATATAATATTAAATGTAATAAAATATTTTCTATCAGAACGATTATTAAAGAATAGAAATATACTTGTTATTTTTGTGCTATAATCACGTTAAGCAAATATAATGAAAGGAAAGAAGTGATATGAGTTGATATTAAGTTATCAATCGTAAGGAACAAAAGTTAATGAGATAATGGTTGGTTTATAAATTTTGTCCTTGTATTTCAATATATGAAATTAATCACAATTGAGTTCAATTTAAAAATAGCTAGCTCGAGTTCGATTTATTAACGGCTCGATAAATTGTGCTTGTGAGCTAGTGAGTCGAGCTTGAGCTTGGGTAAGCTCAGCTTATTAGCTCCTGAGCCGGTTCGAAAATATATATAAATATTTATCTTTTATTAAATTATTAATACACGTAATATTCAAAATATAATTCACTGATCACTTATAATATAAGGGTAATGTTTTATGTATGAGAAAATATTTATAACAATTAGTTACCTAATGTTAAACAAACTAGAAATAAGTGTTATATTCATGTTTTGAGCCAGCTCATGAGCTAGCCCGAGCTTGCTCGTGAGCTTTCGGTGAGCTGACCTTTATCTTAAAAGATAGGTTCGATTATTAATTAGTTGAGGTATGAGCAAAGCTCAATTTTTGTGAGCCGAGTTTGAGCTTGGCTCAGCTCGCCTCAGCTCGGCTTACTTCAAGCCCTACCATCAATTTGGTAGCCCGGCACTAGGCAAGGCGGGCCTGGCTGCGTATTTCATATTTATCAGCATAATAAGATGTTTTCGGATTATTTCATGAATCACATTTGACATGATAGGTTGATTCCGTGAACCCTAAAACGTTTTGTAATTAGTTTATGCTATTGATATACTAAGTAATAGACCTAATGGCTTAATTGTAATGATATATCATATTGCAGTCAACCCTAACCCTATGTCTCATAATAATAAGTGTGCGATGAAAAATCCTAAACCATAACACCAATCCCTAAATCCTGACCCTATGGCGGATTGGCGGGCCCCGTCGAGTTATTAGTCCGCTCAAATTTGTTTTTCTAATAGTAATTAAATTCATTAAAAAATAATGTAATAAATAATTATTTATTCAAAATCCATCTACAAATAAAAAATAATTTGATAATTTCCAGTATTTATTTTTTCAATTATCAATGTTAATAAAACTATTCACTATCTGATAATTTGAAATTTACATAACTTTTTAAATCAACTAATTAAATATTATGTATGCAACGTTTGACTTCTCAATTAATTGGTTATAAAATAATACTATACAAACAATACTAGTGTTTTAAATCAAATTATTCCGTTAATTTCAATAGATTGTTTTTATAGTTATCTATTAAAGAATAACTTTGATAAAATTTGGTTATTAATCACTCGTTGATATTCTCTAATCCAAACGTACCCGTACCATTTAACATTGATTTTGTGTATTTTAAAATGATTTGTATTTTTAAAATGAAAGTCGAGGAAGTTGCTTGTGCCGCGTACATGAAAGTACCTGATGTTTTCAAAGTATCAGGATCTAAAAAATGATACTTCAAGGTTTTATTTAATCAGAAAAATTGTCAAAATAAAATAATAATATATTATTATATTGTTGTAATAAGAAAAAATTTCGCTAACACTAACTCCGTCTTGGATTGTGCAAATAGAGATGAATTACAAGTGCCAACATATGCGAATTTTGCAAGTCGAAATAGTCTATTCACTCTGGTTGCAACTCAATTAATCATTATTGGGATCTTATAAACGATGGGATAAAATTTTAAATGTATTGGATGGGCCGCATGTTAGAAACCATTAAATTTCATTGAATGAGATTGTATGGATTAAATTAAGGAAGAGTATTGGTGGACCTTGAAAGATTTTAAACATATAAATATAAATATTAAATAAAAAACGTTTAGACATAAAAACCATTTTAGAAAAACAAATGTAACATTTTATTCCTAAAGAATTAATTATGAAATAATTTCTATATAAATAAATAGATTTTAGTAAGTACAATGGTGTGGAATTTATAAAATTTCATATATAAAATAAAATAATTAACTCTCCCTTCAATAAGCTTAATGCAGTCTAACATATAAAATATAAATTAATTGGAAAAACAACCGACTGTACCCACGAAAGTTGCGAATGCCGACAAAATTACCCACTAAAAAAAAGTAACTTTGTACCCATGAAAGATGCAATTTGTTTGACAAAAGTAACTAAACACTAACCCTTTTAAAAAATTTAAGCATATTCCTGAAATTACCCTCATCCCTTTTACATCCTTTTCTCTCACCATCAGTCTATCGCCTCTACCCCTTTCTCTCTCAGAGTCAAACCAAAGTTTTACACCATCTTTATTAACAAAAAAATATTGTCCTTATCCATCATTGTTGTTCCTTCCGAACCTTTTCCATTTCTAACATTGCGGGCCTAACCTTGCCTTTCACCATATCCCCACCTCCAACCTTTTTTCACCAACTTCACCTCTTCCTCCACCTCCACCTCCAACTCCAACATCGTTTTCTCACCACCAACACCAACTTCACACATGGCCAAAATCAAATTTCCAACTGCCTAAGTTGTTTCAATGGAGGAAGTCGATGATGCCGGGGAAGC
Organism: Stylosanthes scabra; assembly: GCA_036250425.1. NCBI lineage: Eukaryota > Viridiplantae > Streptophyta > Magnoliopsida > Fabales > Fabaceae > Stylosanthes > Stylosanthes scabra. Next base: position 4,235 of record JASCZI010212416.1, read on the forward strand.
AGTTGAGGACGCCGCAATCTGGTTTTTTTCATGCTTCGTTTCAAATGTGTATTTGCTTTGATGTGTTTGTTCTTCTCTTTGGTTCTGTAAATTTGATTTTTTTTCCAGTTTTTTGTTGTTGTTTTGTTTATTGTTTTCAAGATTTCTCCTGTAAGTCCCACATCGATTGGAGAGGGGAACAAAACACTCCTTATAAGGGTGGGGATACCTCTCCCTAGTAAGACGCATTTTGATGGGCTTGGGTCTCATCAAAGGCAAAACCGTGAGGTGGTGCATGAAACTCACAAAGCGGACAATATCTTGCTAGCGAGAGATTTGGACCGTTACACCTCCATTGTATAGCAAAATGTGTAGGTTATGTTAATTTTATCATTTTGATCATTTTGATTTAAGTAATTAGGATTCTAATCTTTGTTCCATATTCCTAATTTCTTAAAGTTTTTAGTTTCAATATTTTCTTTCCTTTAAATTTTAAACTAGTTGATAGTGTTGTTTATGTTGGGAGTAATTGTGGTCATTGTGGTGCGATAACATTAAAGGCTGGTGATGGAGTTATGAAAGTTTGAATTTAAAAATATGATATGGAAATGGATCTTGATGTTGTCGAAAAAGTATAGTTTAACTGTGAAAGGAATGATGTTAGTTAATAATGAAGATGATGGTCATACAATGGTGGAGGGGTATAATAGCGAGAGGGATGGGAGTGTTGGTGTGATGGAAAAGATAAGGGTAATTTTGGAAATTTGGGTGATTTTTTAATATGGTCAACAAAAATTTAATGATTGGTTATTTTTGTCAAACAAATTGCATTTTTGTGGGTACAATGTTACTTTTGTTTTCTGATGGATAGTTTTGTCGGCGTTCACAATTTTCATGGGTACAATTGGTTGTTTTTCCTAAATTAATTACATTCACTATTAAATAATTAAAACGGTCGCATTCTAAAATTGTGGGCGGCTTAGCTTTTGCTTAAAGTTATTAACGTGTAAAGACTTTATTTTCTTATGGGCCTTTCATTAGAAAAAAATTATATGATTATTTACTTGACCAAAGTATTTATGCACTAATAATATCATTACGGTTATGTATAATAATTTGTTATGGGTAACAAAGTAAATATTTTAGATGTCACAAAAAAAAGTAAACATTTTAGAAGGATTCAATACGTTTCTTTTGAATATTTTTAAATTTGAAATATAATATTTATTTACTATCGTAATGTGTTCATCATAATTCTCATATGAAAAGGTAAATTGTAATTAAAACTATTTATTACCTTCTTGGGGTGAAACGTTCAAATTCTTTAATATAATAAAATGTTCAAATTCTTTAATATAGCAAAACATTCACAAAGTTATAAAATTTCACATTTATATCTATTAATTTTAAATACGCTTAAAGTTTTCATTTTCCAACATGATAAAATTGGTGGCCCAATTGAGGTTATAGTTGAGGTTTTTGTCTTTAATGAGTGTGATATTATGTGAATGAATAATTATAATTACGTTTAAAATTTCAACTTTCAAACTTTTTAAAATTGGGGTCCCACTTTTTTTTTCTGTATTTTGTTAACAACCAATGAAATCAAATACTTTTTCGTATGACGCAATCAAAATATTCAAACCTCATTTGAAAAAAGAAATAATGGGTACAAGGAACAAGCGATGATATAAGTAGCTAATATATATAATATAAACACATTTCTATGAACATTCATGTACTTAAAAATAGTATCCCATATTAGCCACAAATTCAAGCACTATTCCTACTGGACTTCCAACATAATAAAATGCCATCAAATTTATGATGGCTCCATCAGTCTAAAAATAAAAACACATTTCCATGAACATTCATGTACTTACAAACAATATCATGACCACATACAAAAATTAAGAAACGAGAAAACTATAAAATAAATAAATACTTTAACGCCGGTGGTAATAAAAAAGCTGGAAACCAATTCATCAGCAAATAACGAATAAGATCAATGACGATTAATAACATGCCGTCACAGAAATAACCCCATCAGTCACTAATTGGAAATTACAAATTCTTGCTTTCGATCATGTTATTAATTATGAGCAACAACAACAAAATCAACAGCAATTTCAGACCAAAAAACCCAATGAAAAGAAAATAAAAAACTAAATAACTACATAGTAGCAAACAAAACTAATGGGATAAATTAGTGGATCGGATAAATGTTAAAATAATTTGTAACTTAAGAACAGCAACGGTAGCAGATACTATATTCGGAGGAGAAGCTCTTCCGGCAACGAAAAAAGATGACTTCAGGGATGACACTCTTGGTAGGTGTGTGGTCTAGGCGGTGGCCACTTAAATGGACAGTCGCCGGTGAACGACAAAAAGGGAGGCAAAAAGGGTTCAAAGGGCAGGGGATTCAATATTTAGTGGTGGTTGTGTGGTCAGGACGACGATGAGCTGTTAACGGCACGGGGCGGTGAAGCTTCGCCGATGGCCGTTGGGCGGTGGGAGGGAAAGTGCTTTGGTAAAGGGGGTATGTGTAATAAGGTGTTCTTGGTTTGCAATTACGGATGAGTGGAAGAACAAATAATTAATGTCTTGTCCATTAGTGCGACAAAATATCTTTAATTATCTATTAGAATAATATGTGGTTTATGAAAAAGTAAGAAATTGCAATTAAGGGCCTCCAATAAATTTATGTTTAATTGCAAAAATAGATAACTATGGTTATTGGATTGGATTGGTGTAACTAGGGTGAGAAGTATGATTAAGTGTAACTAGACTTAGTCGAGGAAAATCGACCAATAAGACGCAGCTACCTCATAGAGGGTAAGTTACCCAATTTAAAGGGAGTGCAGTAACAAACACCAAATAATAATGGATGGTATTAATCTTATGACCGCGACCATCCAACTTTAGGGTGAATTTCGTCAAAACCCCATATTCTTGACGCAATTAGGCGAGATTGGTGCAAATTGCACCAAGTTTGTTCAACTATTGCACCAAACTCGTCCGATTATATGGAAAACTTCATATTTTTGTAAACGATGAAACATGATATTATTAATTATTTAATAACATTAGACAAAATGAACTAATTAATGACCACACAATATGACAATTTTATTATGTATTTCATTAATTAACAGGAGTATTATATCTTTATAAGACTAATAATTTTTCGTTAGTATTCTCATCATAATAAAATAAAATCATGCTAATAACAAGCTTAATTTGTAGTTCGTACCTAATTTATTTTCACCTTTATTTGCTGTTTCTATTATAATTTAAATAACATTGAGTCACATCAACAGATTATATGCAAAGAAATCATTATAAAAGGCAGCATTATGCAACTCTATCGACAACATGGTTTCAAGCTTTGTGAAGTTTCTCTCCTCTCATCTCCTTCACACACACTCACATTTAACAGTTATCCACAACATAAGGAATGCTTATGGGTTTTGTGCGCATTGCTGTTCTTCATTGTTGTAGCATTTTTGGCTTTTAACTTCTTAAGTTTTAAATGTGATTTAAGCTTTCCCGTAGAATAATATATCTTGTGATCTATTTATTTACATTTTTTTTAAAAGAAAACAAATTGAGAAAATGATAATGCAAATCTCTTTGGTTTGTGGTCAAGTTATTAACATAATATTATATATTGTGCTATTTTAATTTGATTATTGTTGTTGCTTTTTTTTTTCTTTGATCAATTTTCTCTAGCTATATGCCATTTTGTAAATTTTCAACATTCGTAAAATTCTTTATTTTATGTGCTTCTGTCTAAGTCTATTTTTTTCAATTGTCAATAAAAAGTTTACATATGCAAACTGAAGGTCATATATGTAAATTTGAGATGAGAAGATTTATATATTCCATGAATTAGTTTAGTTGACAAATCGTTCAAGTCATTGTGGTGATTCTGACAACTACTAGTATTGAATTTGAGTCTTGAAACAATTTTCCACAATATTTTATCCCAATTATTTTATTTAGGATGATTGAATGAGAAGAGTAAAATGCAATAATTTTTAGTTTCTATTTGAGTAATGATAGTGCACTGAAATGATGTTACATTATCTTTGAAGTGTTCAAAATCAATAGATCAAGGTCGGGTTTTAACTCATTATTACTAGTAATGAACCCGTGCAAATTGCAATATTATACATACATATGGAAAACACAAACTATACCGCATGAAATTTTAACAACTACATATCCATATCCATACACACACAAACTAACCAAATTGCATAAGTGTGTGTTATTATATGATAACAACAACAATAACAATAACATGTTAATAGTTCAAACTTTACAACTTTCATGAACAAAAGAGATCATGCTGCAAAAACAGCATGGTATATCTCCAAGAACATCCAGTTGACGTACACGATCACAAAACAATATAATATTACAATTATATTCCCAATTAACATAGTGCCTCAACAACACACGTACATGCTCTCATCTTGTTTCCTATAGCCATAACGAACTAACATCTTGTTTCCTATAGCCACCAACTAATATTACAAACATTGTATCCAAACTTTTTTCGTTTAGACAGGGTGCCACTAACTCTGCCAATTTAAACTTAGAAGTAGTTTTAAAACTTTCGACAAATAAACTTTAAGGAAAAAAAGTATACTTTACTCTCTAAAATATTGTTGTTCCATGCATGACCTAATATGATTCCGTGGATAATTGTGGGAATATAATGTCCATTTCATTCAAGTGCTCTTTTCCAAAATTTAGGGCAGGAGGCAAGCATGGCGTAGGCCATTTTGGTATTTTGAGTAAATTGGAGTCAATTTTTTATTATCATTGAATCACTTTTGATGACAATTGTTATTTTTAGGATACTAAGGTAGCACATACTAATCCACCCACATATAAATAATTGTTTTTTTTAATGGTATTTTTGGGTTCAACAAAACAAGAACTAATTTACCGCTGAGTAAAATATATTTAACGTTTTATCGTTGCCCGATTATATTTAAAACATTTCTTTTTAGTTTTCCTTATTTCCAACCTAACAAAATAATGACTAATAACCAAAAAAGAATATACTTTAGCAAAAAAAAATATAAAGAACAGATATATGTAGAAGACACTCTCATACTTAAATTAGTAAATGTCTAAGTGGTATATAAAATAAGAGAAATTCTTTATGATCAGCAAAATTAATTTATTATAATATAACCAGCAATATATTTATATATAGTAAGTCTAAAAGTATGGGTGCAACATATGTATAATATGGGTGTAATATTTAAAAAAATATGTGTGCAAAATATAATAAGTATGGATATAAAATAAAAAAATAAATGTATAACTTAAATTATGGGTGCAAAATATGTGATGATTATATACTGAAAAAAATTAATAAATTCTGCTGATGTAGTGTTTCTTATAAAATAATAATAAAATAATAATAATGAATGGCATTGATCTTACGCTTTGCCTTCCTCATATTAGCATCCAACATTTGACGTAATTCCTATCAGTTAGATAACTCCCTATTCATTTCTTTTCGGACAAAAAACAAATTTTACATTTTAAATTCAAAAAATTAAATAAAATACAAATATAGATTGTATATGTTTTTAATAAAACTCACGTATATATCATTTATATTTATACTAAATAAACTCCATTAATATTAATATTTTACTATATCTTCCGATTCAATAGAGCAATGATTAATTTATGGAAGAATGAAACTGTATATAAGAGTTATTTGGCCAAATCTATGCTTAAAGTTTTTTTTTTGAAAAATTATTGGAAGCCCTTATTAGGTACTATGCAGAAGGAATATGGATACAGTAGTTGAATGTATAAGATGCTTTCGTATTACCTTAAATATTAAGGAAGACAATCCCTCGAGATAAATTCATACAGATTTACAGATATGCTTTTTTGTTTACAAATTAAGTAACACCTGATTTGAGGACTGTCAAGTGAACGTAAAAAAGAGAAAATGGACTTTGGATTTAATGTAGTTGAGTTACGGAATGTTGTTTTTATTAAGAAAGAGTGATAACGGAATAACATAGAATTAACACCTACTATTCAAAAGGAAAAAAAAAAAAAAAATTCACACTTACTATCGACTATTAGTTCCTGGAAGTCTGAAAGGGTAAGAGAGAGACAGCGTCACCATTTTATTATACCAGTAACAGCCCGTGCCATATGTGAAGCCTATGATTCTGTGAATAATTGTTTGTTGGAATATAATATAGGAATGCCCATTGCATTCTGGTGCTATCTTAAAAAATTTAGGGGGCGTAGACCATTTTGAAGTTAATTGGAGTCAAATTTTTATTACCACTTTAGTAAGTTTGATGACAATTGTTATGGCTAGGACGATGCTAAGGTAGTAACGTAGTACATGCTAGCTAGTGTTAGTCCTCCCACAATTAATAATTGTTTTTTTATGGTATTTTTTAGTTCAGTAAAATAATAAATAATTAGTTGTGAATTAAAACTATATTTAAAAGTTTTTTGTTGATAACTACGTTCACAAAGTTTGTTTTTTTTTTCATATTACCAATCGAGCGAAATAATGACTAAGTGACCACGAGGAAGTATACTTTAATACAAAGAAAAACATAAAAAGTAGATACCTACAAAATACATTCTCATACTCAAATTAATAAATATTTAAGTGGTATATAAAATAATAATGGATGGTATTATTGATCTTATGACGGCGATCATCGGACTATAGGGTGAATTTCGTCAGAACCCTATGTTCTTGACACAGTTAGACGAAATTGGTACAAATTATATTAAATTCGCCCAATTATTGCACCAAACTCGTCCAACTATATGGAGAACTCTATAAACAATAAAAACGATATTATTAATTAATAATATCAGACAAAATGAATTAACTAATGAGCATGATAGTTTTATTATGTATTTTGTTAGTTAATAAAAGTATTATATCTTTATAAGATTAATAATATTATATTTTTATCATAATAAAATACCCTCATGCTAGCAAGCTTAATGTTGAAGGTGCTAGTGAGAGCAATGAGACAAAATGCACAAAGGGAATAAGATTAAGAGGAGGAAATGAACTTGATTCAACTGAATGACTGAAGTCAACTACCATCACCTGCATTTACTACTGTATATAGCGAGTAACTACAAGTGACTTGTCACAGAATAATAAGCTGAACTACACTACTTAGTATAATTAACCCTATAACTGTTTAACTATCTTGCCTGCCCGAAATGTAAAACTGCCCGAAAGAGAATAAAACTAAAACTAATTTCTACAACTAACTTGCTTTAAAGCGTTGAGAAGGTTTTTGATGCCAGAAGTTTGGTCAGCAAGTCTGCAATTTGCTCATGAGTAGAAATGGGCATAAGGTGAATAAGCTTTTCTAGCAGTTTATCTCTAACCACATTATAATTGACCTCGATGTGCTTCATACGTTCATGAAACACCAGATTGTTGCTATATATATAAATCGAATTGCGTAGTGAATATTGATTTTGTCGTGACGAATTAAAATGGGACTAACTTTTTTGTTTCCGACGTTATCCACTAGCTCAATTGAAGACTAATTCACCGTTAATATGAGCTCTGTTTTAAGTGAAGAATGGGACTAAGTAATTTGAGCAAATTGTATATTGTGTATTTATACAGAATATTTGTATTTGAGTCAGAAATACACACGTCATGGAGGCTCAATTTGTATTTCGGCATGACAATTCATGCTTATATAAATGACTGCATTAGAATGAACTTCCCTTGTAACTTCCTTTCCTCAATTCAAAAAGGGGACTATTTATAAAGGGCATTAATTATTACAATGTTTAATAAAGGTAAATAAAGAGTTAAAACCATTCTTTATAAAGGGCATTAATTATTACAATGTTTAATTAGGGTAATAAAGAGTTAAAACCATTCTGATAAACAGAAAGCATACAACCCATGACAATCATTTATCGGGTACTATGTTGTTATCTGAAGAAGAGTTGAGGTAGTTAATTACAAGATCAGCTGCTTTACAACCTGAGGCTATTGCTTTGCCAACTGAGAGTCCACCTTTGTGGTTACCTGCCAATTTATTCATTTAAAGAAAATCAGAATTTAATTATTGTACATACTCATCAATTTTGATTGGGAAAATTATACTTTTCTCTCTTGAGTTAAGCCCTAAAGTGCTTCTTGAAATTGGTTGCATACAATAAAAAAAGTCCTTAAGATTCTAATTGCACTAATTACGACCCTAACAGTGTGATAAATCACTTGATAGAAATGCATTGAAGGACGTGATGCACTTTTTTTTCCAGTCTAAGGGCTGTAATTGGTGCAATTGGGATATTGGGGACTATCGTAGTCCACGCAGCCAATCTCGAGTACCACTCTGGGGTTTAACTCATCATCCTCGAGATCTAGTAAAATTTAACTTATTTTTCTATCTTTTGCAACATACAACCAATACCCTCTTATATTTTGTAAAATATAGCACTAATATTTCTATAAATATGACAGCACAAACCTGCCCTAAGAGAGTGTCAATGTCACTTGAACACAGAGAGTCTTGATGAATTTCACTAAACCTTAGTAAAGTTAGTTTAATGCCCAATTTAACTTATCATCCATATTTACACATTTATTACTTCTAATAGTACCCAATTATTCCAGTGGTAATTAAGGAATACAAAATAAGGTAACTTTAGATTGCTTAGGGCTAATTTTCTATTTTCTCATTTTTTATTTTATATGATGTTATCCTTTTAAGAGTTGGATAGAAGAGGTCTGCATCGAATTTTAGCATTTACACCTTTCATAGATGCACTAGTGGCTTCATCTGACCTCAAACAATAATTTCCATGCTTAGTTTAGATTAGAGCCACCATAAAGTTGTGAATGCAAGCAATGCTTTCTACCAACCATAAATTATGTAGTTGAATAATTATACCAACTGTAAATTAGCAATCAGTTCTCTTAAGGTTTGTAGAATTATACTTTTACAATCAAATCTTCACCAAAAGAAGTTACCTGCATAAAAAAATCCAGGAAGACCTTTTTCCATTTTGTCAATCGCTTCAAGAACTGATGCATAGTTACGCCCATACAAAGGAAAGCCCTTGCTCCAATAAAAATGGCTGCCATTAAATGTAATTTGTAAGAACAGTAAGTAGAATTTACACAAAAAAGAAATTGATGACGTAACATACTTGACAAATGTGGGCTCTCCCTCTGCTCCCAACAAGTTTCTCAGGTCAGAAGTCACAATATTCTTAAGCTCATCACTGCAGTGAACAAGAATTAGTAGCAAAAAGGAGAGAAAAAAAAAGAATATATGTGATTTTCCACACATATATGATTATAACTATGATAAAAAGTACGTTGAAGCTTTTGCGAGATCTGTGTTCCTTGTCCCCCCAACAAAGGTGGTGTAGAGATGTAAATCACTGGGTGCACGATCAGGGAACATCATAGAGGAAAAAAGTGTACCTGTTGAGAAAATTTATTAAGCAGACACATCAGAATATATTTTAGGGTATTCAGGTTTGATTGAGCAATAGACTTATGGAAGCATTACCAAGAGTTTTTAAACCATTTTGTTGCTCTTTTGAAGGAACAAGAACTCCAAATCCCTCAAGGGGTCTCTTAACATTCTCCTTTCTAAAGGTGGTGATTATGACTGAAAGTGGCACATAGGTCACCTACAATAAGAATTTTGAGACACTTGTGGAAAACTATAACAAATGTAAGGTACAAGGTAGTAAAGGACAATCTAATTAGTTCATATTAATGGAAACATCCTCTACAATATAGACTCTACACAAACTCCAATTAAAACATGGTAAGCATAAATTTCACAAGTAAACAGATTTTGCTAGGCTATAACACTGATACACCGGAGCAAGTTTTAATGGTGCAAGAAGAGCAAAGATGTCACCTTATATATACACTGAACACTAAAATTTGAAGTCTACTAACATAAGTCCAAGTCAACTTGAAAAGTATACCTCAGGAAGAAAATTAAGTGGAAATGGGGTTGCCTTTTTTGTGATCTTCATCTCTTTGACATTAGATAGAGGAGCCTATGTACAACAAAAGTAACAACTTATAATGTGTAATGAGTTCCACAAAAAAATGTTTAACGAAATAAAATTCCCACCAATGTGTCAACAAAATGTGCCCCCAACCCAGATAAAAAAAATCTAGGGCAAGGCAAGCAATATTTGTCTGCTTTAACTCGGTGCAGAAATAATCTTTAAAGGCTATGTAAATCAATCCCAAAGTAGCAGTTCCAAGGATTGAACATTTGACAACAATAGGGATTTTGAAAGCATTCTACTATGCATGATAATTTTCATGAAAGATTCCATAACATAAATTATAATTAATTATGAGCAATTTGAAATTTTTCCATGACTGCGTAAATGATTATGCTTCAGAGAAAAATGCATCATCAAATATATAGCAACATCAGTTAACAATATTTCAACATCAAATATATGATCTAACTTTATCATTAGCAAAAGCCATTTGTACTTCACTAAGATATGAAAGTAAATTTTTTCTTCCCTATTGTGCCTTCAAGCAGATAAGGCTTTCCCTGGCTTCTCTTATTTGAACTATTTCCCAAACTTCAGAAAAGAGGATATCAATGTCAATGTCCAAGAAGAAAGGGATAACAACGAAGAAAAAAAACATACTGACCGTCATAATTACAGCATCAACAGCTTCTATGTTTTGGTTGGAAGTACAAGAAATAGACCAATTTGGTGATGAAGAACTTCCATCGTGATTGTAAGCTAATGTCAAAACCCTTGAATTTAATTTAAGTTCATCTTTACCAAGCTCTTTGCACAATGCATCAGTCAGTGTCTGCAATGGATAAAATTATATAATGAGAGGGAAGAGACATTACTAAAAATACAAATTTGATATTCAAAGTTATGCCTCTAATCAGGCAAAGCACATGCTTTTTTTCCCCCGCTGTTTTCTCTTAGAGGAGAAATATTTGCACAATGAGTATTTACCTGCATCCCACCGAAGAAAGAAAATGAACCACGCTTGCGCTTGTCTTTTCTTGATGCAACCTTTACCTTCCCTTGACTAGTTTTATCTGGTTTAGAAAACAACTTTGACTTCAAAGCTCCAGCAATAATGGAGCCAAACCTGTAATATATAGGGTACACATACATGACTGAAAATATTATAAATAAAATTATATTTTTCATATGTTGGGGAGACTCTTGCGAAATTCCAATATTCAAATTTCAATTGTTTGAAGCTAAAAGGCTAAGTTATGTAGAATGTGCAAATTTTTTGGTGGAAACTCTTTCCCCAGAACATGCAAGTAATAAATCAGATTGTTTCTGTTATTTTGAATTGAGCACTTACCACTTGGCTTAAACTATATAGTCAACAGTTCAGGAGCAACTAACTCTACTTAAGTGCAGAAAAGCCAAAGATCCACAGTTGAGCATTATACAATACATGGAATATAAATGAGCCAATAAACATGAATTTGAAATTTCCTACAGAGTCAGTCACGGCGTTTGCATGTATATGTAAAAAATGATTCAGATAGTTCACCAGGTCGCTGGTGCATGAGGACACAACATTGTCATATCAAATAAATCATTATAGTAATTCCTTATTGTATTCTTTAATATAACATCAATGAGTTTGGAAACAGTATACAGCTGAGAGGGAGTCGAGTCGGGACTCTAATTCATATTATGCTGATTTCGAGGGAAAATATCAACAAGAATATATTCTTTGTAATACCTCTTTAATATTATGATCAGACATCAACTCAATTAATTTAAAGCACTACATGCAAGTGTAATACCTCTTCTCCAAATCCCATAGCTCTGGGAAAGTATGGCATATCTGTTTGAAATATATGAAAGAGGGAAATTAGATACAAAAACTCAAAAAAGATAGGGATTAAACGTTTTAGTAGCCCAACTGGTTAAAGTATACGAATCTTAAGGGATTATTTATTTCACTCTACCATTGGCTTAAACTACCAATATCAAACATAAATAAAAAATAAAATCAGTTTGTGAGCACTTTAACCGAGTGTCTATGCCATCATGCTTGTGATTGTGCAAATCTTCTGTTTGAATGCAGCAGTCATGGGATTTATTTTTAGGACACCATTAGTTAGTCATTAGCATGTGTTGAAAAAGACTGAGAAAAATATACATGTGAGAATAAAAGCTTGCTCCTATTAATATTGAAGTACCATATATATACACACAATATCCTAAAAGACTATTTCATTGTCTTTACATCCCAACAAAAGGATTTGGCTCTTGGTATATAAATTTTAGAATTTGAAAAACAACATACTAAGTCATTATATCCAAAATCAGTTACAACCGAGTTCATATTGAAAAGCCTGAAATATAAACTACAGTGGATATATTTCAAATTCTGAGAGTCAACTCACAGAAAGAGATTCTGGATCTGCTGCACTTGTACCACCTACAAAAGGATTAACAAGATAGTCCACCACCTTCAAACAATTCATTATAAGTAGACGAAACTCACATCAGCCGACGTAACAAATACTATGCACCGGGATGGATGTTGTATGCACAGTAAGCATTTAACATGTTAGAAATTAGCAGAAAAAATACACGAGCGATGGTAATGCAATATATTGTATACCTCTTGTCCAAAATGACGTTCAAAGAAACTACCGACACTGAAAGAAAGAAAATAAAAGGTCTGCTTAGGATACCATTTTTAACATATGGTACAATATAAAGTACACAAGAGCAAGGGTCTCCTAAAGAACTAGATGCGAATAACCAAGATTATGCACCTTTCTGTGTAATTTTCATCACACACATTAGAAGGGTCACTTCTCTTCCACATAAACGGCTCAAAAATTAGCTGGATCTGCAATTCTAGAAAATCAGAGGGCGAGCATATATTTTTTAATGGTGAACACATGATTAGAATTTACCAGCTATATTTAGAGCAGGTAATCAACATCACCAACAGAAATAAAAAGGACAGCAAAAAATAAGCTCTAGTTTATCTTCTATGTAAATCACTCCCCCATCCAAATTATGTCCAGAACTTTTTCTTATTTTCTTTTGGTTTCAATGTCCTAGAGTACATCTCAGTTTAGATTCCCAAGTTTAGTATTCTTAGAGAGAGCAAGAACTTTCAAACAGCAAACCACTAAAAAAAATAATATTAACAAAAATGTGCAAGCAACAGACAATGAAAGCTCAAGCTCATGAGATGATGAATTTTGAAAAGTAATCAAGAACCCAGAGAAAACTAACATGAGATACCTACATATTAGGGGGTGGGGAAATTTGTTGCATGCCAGGTAGGTTGAGGCATTGAGCTATATAACTAATGTTTGGTTTGATTGAAAAATATTGAAGGAAACTAAAAGACCTACACCTGGTCTTCACTGATCTAGGAAACAGTCTAGGATAGTTAGCATGAGCAAACCTGCTGATGGTATTAGATAAGGACAGAGTTCATATCAGATATATCTGAGTTCTAAAGAATATGTATCATGGGGAAATAACTAGCATTCATATGCATGGAGGTGTAACAGAGTTTTCTGTACCAATAGAGTCACACCATCAGTCTACCTTTGATCGTGCAGACAGGAGTTGCGTCTTCAGTAGTGCAGCAGGATTTGTGGGTACCTGATCGAAAATGTTGCCACATTTCATACTTATTGTGAGAAATACATAGCTTAAAAGCATGAAAACCCATTTAACAGTTCCAGTAGTTAAAATTTGAAAAAGAAATCAACAATTTAGAAAACCAAACGTTATATGCAATACATACCAGAACTGGTTTACCATTTTTTGCAATATAGCGCTTATGCTGTGACTTTGGCTGTAATGATAAAAAATATCATTTATAAATAGAATAAAGATTCGACTCCCCAAATATTATTAAACTTCTAACTCCAACACCAAAATCAAAATTATAAGTCAAAGAACTGAGACTCTAATAGATAGAGTTTAGAAAGAGGCCAGCAGTCAAAGAAAAATGGACGGGAATGTCTTATTAGTATGAAATCGTATTTTTGTACGTTTAATTCTCCAAGATAGAAAATTCTTACAAATTGTTGCTTTTCTTGAAGCCCAAGAGCTTCAATCAAACCTTTAACCTCCACTTCACTTTCAGTCTGC
>JASCZI010212417.1:1786-17817 GCA_036250425.1 Stylosanthes scabra
TCCACTGAATCCAAATATCTCAGCGAAAATCTCAGATTCTGAGTTTATCATGTCCATTTAGGCTTGATCCCTTACCGTCACTATAAACTTTAATGGCATAATTAACAAATAATTACGCCGTGTTGATGTACCATAAAAATTGGGGTGTTACACGGGTGTTCTTCAGAGCTTAGGATAAAGAGAAAGAGCGACACAGGTACTTGGGTAGTTTGCCGATTTGTTGCAGAACACAATCACGGGCTACTCCCAGAGAGGTTTGTTGGATATCTACCATCACATCGCAGCATGAGTGAAGCAGAGGTGGTACACATGAATAGCATGCGGGAGGTTGGGATAACCCTGCCTAAAATCTACCAGGCATTTGCTCACCAGGCAGGGGGATTTAACTGCGTCAGATTCACGAAGCAGGACATGCAAAATGAGATAAGGAAGCAGAGGAGTGAACATAACAGCGATGCAAATGCTGCCATATGGTGTTCTAGAGACGAAAGCAAGATGTATTGGAAATGTAAGCTGGGGGAAGGGGATAAGATGTGTGACTTGATATGGAGTGACGAAAGAAGTTAGGATGACTACGAGGCATTCGAGGACGTGCTTGCCTTCGACGCGACATACGGAAGGAACCGGTACAATCTGCCGGTTATAGTTCTCTCAGAGGTAAATCACCATAACCAAACTTGTGTGTTTGCTGCAGCAATGGTGTTGAGCGAGACGCAAGTGTCGTATAAGTGGGTTTTAGAAAGGTTTCTTGATTGCATGAAAGGTAAAGCACCAAAATCTGTGATAATGAATGGGGACCCGGCAATGAGAGGTGCAATAGCTGAGGTTTTCCCCGCAGCGCACCACAGGTTGTGCGCGTGGCACTTACTAAGGAATGCAACCGCACATGTATCTAAGCCCTGATTCACACAACTCTTCAAGCAGTGCATGTTAGCAGATGTAGAGGTTGATCAGTTTGAGGAACAATGGAAGTCAGTGATAGAAGAATGCGGCCTACAGGGAAGTGATTGGGTAAATGACCTTTACGGAAAAAAAAGGGTCATGGGCTACTGCGTACATAAGAGGAAGCTTCTTCGCCAGTATCCGGACAACATCTCAATGCGAGTCCTTGCATGCAAACATGGGAAGATTTGTTGAAAGCAGATACGGGTTACATGATTTTATGACAAACTTTCAAAGGTGTGTTGAGTTTGTAAGGGACAAGGAGGAGGAGATGGACTTCAGATCGTACTATGGGAAGCCAGTGATGGAGACATCATTTCCTAAGCTGGAGATGTTTTCAGCCAATCATTGTACGAGGGACCTCTTCTGCTGAGCACGGGAGTGCTTGCGCAGATAGGTCAAGTTCAATGTGATTGAGAGGAACACCTATGGTAATCGTGAGTCGGAGTATGTGGTGCAGAAGTACAGAGAGACGAGATACTCGTGGCGGGTATCTCACGAGCAGTCAGAGAATGTTTACAAATGTGCATACCTGCGGATGGAGTCATTCGGGATACCATGCATGCATATATTTGCGGTCCTCATCGGGACCAGTTTTGTATCATTACCCAGAACCCTCCTTCTGCGGAGGTGGTCGAGGGGGGCTACGTCATACAGGAGACCGGCAATAGTTCTGGCATTAAAAGCAGACTTTCCAACCACCTACAGATGGAGAGTGGGTGCATTTGTCCACCAGTGTAAGAGGCTAGCAAAGGTAGCATGCCTTACCGACAAACACTATAAATTGTGCCTTGATAACGTATTTTGTGACACTGTGTCGCTGGAAGCAAATCTTGGGCTGGGCGACATGCCGGAAATGCACCCGCCTAATTCGGAGGAAAGTGAGGGGATAAGTGTGAAAGATCCCGCTCGTGCACAGAAGAAAGGCACGGCGCGATTTAACGACTCTAGCACTCAAAAGGGTCCGAAGCGGAGGAAGTATAGTAACTTTGGGCATCTGGGTCACAGGAGGACGAGATGCCCTGACAGGGAGAGCTATCGACAGTGTGAAGAAGCGGATGGTGTTCCGATCCAAGCGGCATTGCAGGTTAGTATCATGCTCCCTAACCTATAGTCATGCAGGGCATGAATTATTGGTTTATCTTTCCATGTAATTTACAAAAGAGGTAGACCAAATGTGTGGGATCTAATGTCCGGGGCATAATTCAGCGTCGCATTCTTTTGAAATTGATACACTCACCAGCATAACAAACCTATTCTGTTAGCATGTCTTATAACAAGTCTGTGTTGTTATAGCACGCAAGAGCTGTTTTAAAGGGTCATGATCATGTTAGGAGAGGTCAAGCTAAATGACGACAACATTTTTTTTTGAATTTCCAGGTAAATGAGCCCTCACCCCGGTGTGCACAAGGCTCAGACGCAGCGGAGGTAAACGCAGAGGATTTAGACGTAAGATTACTAGAATATTTGATATCTACGGAAACTGCAACCATTAGATAGTGCCCTGTTTAATATTGGTGTGCTCTCAATAATTTCATTTTCTTATTCAATTGAACTTATACATCGTCTGCGTGTGAGCAATGCAAGCATCCCGGGAAGGAATGGTCCTAAAGAGTCGGAAAAGGAATCACGAGTATTCGGCGGTGGGCCGAATGGAATCACTAAGAGGAAAAGTTGAGCCAATTGATGAGAATCAAATTTGGACTTTGCAGTGAGGTTAATTTAATTTCATGTTTGCCGAGGAGCATACACGGTTGTGAAACGAGGATAAAGGAGACGCTAAGCGCCGATCCAATATCTGAAGTGCAAGTGAAAAGCTAGTTTGGGTCCTGTTAGCATTACTATTCAGGTTTCTAGGTATGTCACAGACGAGGGTATTTCTTTTTTAACATGGTTGTAATGGAATAGTTTGGATGATGGTTAAAACCACATAGACGCTTGTGATTAGGATGTGCTAATTGAAAACGCAAAAATTGGATTAAATACCCTTAATGCTAGGGAATTTTATTTAAGACATATTTGTCTTTAATTAAATAGGTGATATAGTCGGAAGGCTTGTCACTTTAGGGGTAAGGCACCCCGCGAGAGCCCTCGATTAATATATGGAATAACAAAGTATTCGGTTTTGCTACCACCTAATTCATATTCATCTGGGAAAATGATTAATTCGGCACATTTCTATTTTATAACATGTTAATACCATATATTTTACTTTGTTCTTCAGGAAATAATAAGGTAGTAAATACATTTTGAGAATTTGTTATACGTTGATTAAGCACATGCATTTCAGTATGCAATGGTTTGGACCTGAATGCAATGTATGAAAACTTTTTGATTTAAATTTTATTGAAAAAAATTTGTATCCATATAACTGGATACAACATTCCTCCTCATATACAGAAATAAATGTTCCTTCACCTTAATGGCATGTCGATGATTAAATCATAATTTCTTTTTGATATAGTGAATTAATTGTTGAATAATTAAATTCCAAAAGCCAAGCACCTAATGCATTTTTCGATCATGCCTCATGTCATTTAATACAACAACCATATCCAGCCTCCGCGTGCACCATGAAATTTTCCTCCATGCTTGTCCTGAGCTAATGGAATATTTGCATTAACAAAAATATTTGTTGGGCCATGGCTTTATTGCAGTCACAATTAAGGTCCTGAGTGATATGCCGTTGGGTGCTCCATTGTTGAAGGTTACGTTCTACCTAGAAACCTTTGCATGTGAACCCTTTAAACTGCCACCGATATACATATATACACTTTTGGGCTATTTGTAGTGGCAATCCAACAGGATTAACTCATCCGAAGTGAATGTATCTAATGCTACAAGCTTTCATTCATCGAAATTAGCAACAATTAATGGTACTTCGAAAACTCTGAAAATATTGTTCAGATTCGTCTAAGAGTGACATATACATGATCATAGTATATGATTTGTTCAAAGTAGGTGCTCCCCCATGTTCCTAATACCTATCATCATTTCCAAATATTATTTAAATGTTAAATTATAGTTAACTTTTATTCTCACTTGTCAAAATTAATGTTTGTCGTTTTCTTTCTTTGCATAATTTTTATTATCCTCTTTTTATACAATCATTTATTCCTTTTTCTCAGCTATTAAGTTTTAGGTTTTTTTTTTTTTAAAATCCTATAGAAGTCATGTGCATTACAAATATATCGCTAAGAGTAATTTTTTTTTTGTCGAATATCATGTTAACAGTGTTAAATACAAAATTATAATGACATATCCTACGAAGGAAAGGAATTTTTGTTAGTTTATTTCCGTTTGGAGAAAATAGTATTCCTTTTTTCATATGCCAGAGTTAAATAAAAATAAATTTGCATGCATCACACAAGAATAAATTTGCCCCTACGCTCTGCTTTTGCTTCTGTGCGAACCTCTTCCTCCACATTGCAGCCAATTTATTCCACCGATTGTTGTGGAAGCATTTTTCCTCATTCCACCCATTTTTATCGGGCCTTATTTCCTGGGGCTTTTAGCATCATAATTGGTAACCGTAACAGCTTTATACTCGCGGTTCTCTTCCTGTTTAAAAAATGTGTTTTTCATGGAGACCACAATCTCCCCATGTACACCGTTACACATAACAACTATTCATTTTAATTTCATTTCTTTTAACCAAAATGATCTAATATTTACAAACATGGAATTTGGGGAATAACAGGTTGAATGTAAACAAAGTCGCCATTTAAATCCTGTATATCAGCCACCCAAGCTTTGATTCGCACCTATGCTAGCACGATCTTACATTCGTCCATCTGTTTTCCTTCAACTGTTTACATCATGAAAACTTTGTTTCACTAGTTTGGATCGCCAGCGGGTTCCCGATTGCTACATCTCCTTTGGATTGAGATGTCACACTCTATGGATTGGATGGTTTTGCAGGTTTGCAATTGCCGGTGCTGCGGTTGCTTCGTCCGCACCCACTCGCCCCTTATCTTACATCCACTATTGTGAATGAAAGTTTTGCTCTTATTTATTGATGGCTTTCACAGACATAGGCTTCGATCATTTTCTCTGCGATTTCGGTTATCGGCTTCTGGCATTTTCACGCTGACGACTGCCCTTGTTTTTCTTATTTTTCCCCCGCAATCGGTTACTCTTTTTACCGGATACGTTCCCCACCTACACCCCCTTTCCCTCTAGTTTACCTCACCGCTACCAAACTATATCTTGTTCGCCTGATTTTAATATTGTATATCTTAACAGCTAACTCCTGCGCAGTTGCCTGGAGTTTTTTTACCTATTTCCTATCTTATAGTTTGGCCCAATTTGTAACATTGAATAGAGTTTCGGCTTGAAGCACACCATGGGGCCCAACTCAAATTTAGGGTTCAGCTCCTCCCTCCATGGAGTACCCTTTTCCCATGTGTGTCCAGCGTCCCTTCCCACCTCCATCAATGGCCAGTAACGCTCAAGCACGACCGCCGCGTCCTACCAGTCACCGCTCTTTCATGGGGCATGTCGGCCATCGTTCCTGAAACTACAGGAAGAGGGCACCCCGCTGCCGCCCTTTCTCGTCGCTGCCGACGCCAAGGGGAGCACTCCACCTCTGTCGGATCAATACCTCCACCTTTGAGGTTTTTTTTTTTATTTTTTTAATTTTTGATTTTCTTTGCAATTTTTTGCAATTTACCTTGTTCATTTATTTATTTTTTTGTCACGGGCCAGGTCAACAACTGATCCGACCCGACCCGACTCGATGGCAGTCTAGCTTCAACCCGGTTTAGCATTCGCTTGAGAATTGAGATGGTCCTTGGCGGCTGGCGCAATCACGACGCCGCTTCTTGGTTCCTCAGCCGTGCCACTCTGTGGTCATCCCCACTGCCTTCCATGATTCGTTATCCGTGTGTTTTCCCATCTCCTTGAAATTTAGATTGAGTGCTTCCCCTTGATGCTTTTGAAGGCCGCATCAACATTCTCCTTCAATCAATTTCCAGGTTAAACACACTTATTTTTTGTTTTTATTTTTAAGTATATTCCAGCTTCTTAAGCTAACTCAATTCTCTTACATCAGTATCACAGCAATTTTTCCCATGCTATAATCATGTATTTGAGAGACGGCTGTTCCTTGTTGTTAAAACTGCGCAAGCCTTCAATTCCCTTGGTTCTCAACACAAACCCAATTTTCAATGTTGAAAGCAATTCCCAACCTCAACCCACTGATTATCCTTCTGTTGAAGAGTTCCATGTTGTCAAGAGATTGAAACATGAGAGAGATACTGTTTTGGCACTCGAATACTTCAAGTCTTTGGCCAATTCTGGAGCTTTCAAGCATACCCAATCTACGTATTCGATCATGATTCAGAAGCTTGGGAGAAACTGTGAAATGGATGGGGTTCAGTATCTGTTGCAGCAGATGAAGCTTGAAGGCATGGCTTGCTCTGAAGATTTGTTCATATGTGTGATGAATTCGTATAGGAGAGCAGGGTTGGGTGATCAAGCTTTAAAGATGTTTTATAGGATAAGGGAATTCGGGTGCAAGCCCACGGTTAAGATATACAATCACCTTTTAGATGCATTGCTTAGTGAAAATAGGTTTCAGATGATTAGTCCTGTGTATAATAACATGAAGGGTGAAGGCTTGGAACCGAATGTGTTCACGTATAACATTCTTCTCAAGGCGTTGTGTAAGAATGGGAAGGTGGATGGTGCCTGCAAGCTGCTTGAAGAAATGTCCAAGAAGGGTTGTTCTCCAGATTCAGTGAGCTACACTACTATTGTGTCGTCTGTTTGTAATCTTGGTCAAGTAGAGGAGGCGAAAGAGCTAGCCATGGGGTTTGCTCCTGTAGTTCCTGTCTACAATGCTTTGATCAATGGCTTTTGCAAAGAATACAGAATTAAGGAGGCATTTTGTTTGATGAATGAGATGGTGGTTAAGGGCATTGACCCGAACGTTATCAGTTACTCTACTGTTATTAGTTGTCTTTCTGATATGGGAAATATTGACTTGGCTCTTGCTGCTTTTGCACTAATGCTTAAGAGAGGATGCAGCCCTAATATTCATACATATTCTTCGCTCTTAAAAGGCTATTTATTGGGAGGGAAACTTAGTGAAGCTCTTGAACTGTGGAACCTTATGATCATGGAGGGAGTTAAGCCGAATGTTGTTTCATACAACGCCCTCATTCATGGTTTGTGCTCCATTGGGCATATGGCTGAGGCTATATCTATTTGTAATCAGATGGAGAAAAGCTCTTGCAGTCCTAATGTGACCACATATGGCACTCTAATATCTGGTTTTGCAAAAGCTGGGGACTTGCAAGGTGCCTCTGCAACTTGGAACAAGATGATAAATTGTGGTTGCCGTCCTAATGTTGTGGTATACACCAGTATGGTGAATGCTCTATGTCAAGCGTCTATGTTTAACCAAGCTCATCGTCTTATTGAAAATATGGTTACTGATGGTTGCCTTCCAACTGTTGTCACATACAACGCACTGATCAAGGGCTTATGTGCCAATGGAAGAGTGGAAGGGGCCATGAGTGTACTTCATCAGATGGAGAAATATGAGTGTTTGCCTAATATTAGGACATATAATGAGTTGTTGGATGGTCTTTTTAGGGTGAACAGATTCAGGGAAGCTTGTGCACTTATAAAGGATATTGAAGAAAGAAATGTGGAACTAAATTCTGCCACTTACAACATTATTATGTATGGATTTTCTTCTATTGGGATTCAAGAACGGGTTTTGCAGATTCTGGGGAAAATGTTGGTGAATGGAGTAAAGCCTGATGCTATTACAGTCAATATAATTATTCATGCATATAGCAAGTTGGGTAAGGTTAGAACTGCCATGGAAATTTTGGATAAATATACTGTAGAAAAGGAGTTGTATCCAGACATAATAGCGCATACTTGTATCTTGTGGGGTATTTGCAATTGGCTAGGCATTGAAGAAGCCATTGTGTATCTTCAAAATAAGATGTTGAGTAAAGGAATCTTTCCGAATGTTGCCACTTGGAATGTGTTAGTTCGAGGTTTCTTTAACAACTTGGGTCATATGGGATCAACACGTATCTTTGATGATATCTTGGGAAATTGATGACAAGCAAATCTCAGATTCTTTAATGATAGACTAATGATGGCCTTGAGCTATGGTAATTTTGTAGGTCTTAAATTCTCTTATATTGTTCTTTGGACTTGAGCACCATTTTATTTAAAGACATTCCTATAGGTATATATCTGCCAGTTTGATTGAACTTAGCTTCATAGATCTTCTCATTAGTTAACGTTGAAAAACTATTTAATTATTGAAAATGTAATGGTCTTCCCTTTTATTTATGTACATTCTTATTTTAGAATGTATTTTTGTGTGCTACTTTTAAGAAGTTCTGATCCCAAACTTAGAACATTGTAATTCAAAATTCTCCTCAAGTTTTATTGACCTTGTGCAAGTTCTTCACATGCAGGCTTGGTGGCATCCCTTTGTTGGAACTAATGATTGCAGCAGGAAAAGCCGCTCGAAGATTGCAGCTAGTGCTTGGACTGGCTGTTAATATAGTTTATACAGGGACATTTATAACATCTCGAGATCTATCATGATTCATGAGGGCTGATCTGCCGATTCTTGACCTGTTGGAGTTGATGGTCAGTAATTTCTATAGTTAATAATCTGGATTATTCTAATAACCTGCCTTTTACCTCTTAATTGTGTTGTGTTCAATTTTATGTTGATAGAAGCATTAAATTATTTGTTCATTGAACTTTTGAACTTTCATTTCTTTTTAAGGTGTTCACCCGCCTACTAAGATTCTTATTCCAGTATATACATCATATCTTCGAATTATATTTCACTTCCTTCCATAATATGTAGCAGCTGTGTTTGAGAAGGTGGGATGAACAGGTGGGAACATGTGTTATGCTATTCTTATGCTATCATTGAAGTTGAGCTAATTAAGCTGTTTGATTATTGTTCTCAGGAAACTCTCTTTTCAGTTATACAATTTTTTGCGAGGCAACACATAAACAGCTGAAACCAAGCTCCAGCTCTGTTGTCAAAACAAAAGAATGCTGGTGGGGATCCTATCACTGCTTTTTTTAATGTCCTCTGAAGCTGCATTAACTGGAGCTGAGTCAACCAAGAAATTGTAACAGCAGGTGACTACTTAAGTACTTATTGACTAGTCTTCGTTAAGAGTATAAATTTGATGCAATACTGAGTTTTAAACTTAACAGCAGAGAAAGTCTAGTATTCTTCTGTTTCAATTATGTTCAATTCATGAGTTTTGCTCAAGCAAACTTGGTTTCATTTTATATGATTGGCTTGCTTTTCTTGATGAAACAGATGGTTAAAACATGTAGTTCCAATTTTTGGAAGCTTCTTTTGAATAGCAGTAGCCATGCAGTTTTTGGAATTGGCCTCTAAGCAGTGTTTTTAAATTGCGGCTATTGCGGCGCCATTGTGCAATTGCATTGCGGTTTTTTGGCCTGCCGCGATTTTGAGCATCCCGAAACGTCCATTTCGCGGAGGCTGCAATTGCGGGTGCAATGGCGGAATCGCAATTGCGGAGTGTTATGTAAATGGCGGAAATGGCGGGTTTTGTGGGAATTTTCAGAAAAAAATGAGGGTTATTTTAGTAAATAGAGAAACTCTAAATTCATCTACTTGTCTTCCTTAGACTCCTTTGCTGAAGAGTATCGAAACACTGCCTCCCTCTCAACATAAAATGGTAACCCACTCACTCTCTCACCCTGCTTCTCCTTCCTGGGCCGAGCCACTGCTGGAAGAACCACCGGCAGCGCCCTCGTTGCTTCTTCTCCGGCGACCTCGTTGCTTCTTCTCCCTTCTTCTCCCTTTCTGTTTCTTCACCCTCGCTGCTGCTGCACTATGTCTACTTCAAGACAAATCCTTGTCCATGCCCCTGCCTCTACCGGTCCTGCTGTCGGTCCTGCTGCTGCTGCTGATCCGAATGCTGCTATCCGTCCCAATAGAATTGACCCAGGCTGGAAATATATTACCCCTGTGGCAGAAGGAAACACCCAAGATACTATATGCAATTTTGCTAGTTATTCAACTAGTCTTTTCTGTTTGGAGGTTTTAGTATTTATGGACTTCTACTGTTCTTTGGTGTGTGATGACTTGTTGTGATGTTTACTTATTGATTTTCCAATGAATTTGCTTAATTAATTGCATGTCTTATGAATAGAAATTTGCTTATGTTAATGATATTTAAAATTTTTCTACATGTACAGTGTTTTCTGCATTTTTTTTTTCTGCATTTACATGTATTTTTAGGTAATCCGCCATTTCCCGCAACGCAATCCGCTAGAACTTTATGGCGGATTTTTGGCTCTCCGCCATTTGCCGCAAGAAAAAACTATGCCTCTAAGGCAGTGTTTGGTTTGAGGTACTGGGACAAAGATTGGGGGATTGAGACTTTGTATTGTGTTTGATGGCTAGAGACTAGAACTAAAATTTCAGTCTTCAAAATTTCAGTCCTTTCAGTTCCTCCAAAAAGTGGGAACACTGGGGACTGAAAACTTTTGGGACGGGGACTTAAATAACTTTTTCCCCTCAAATATCCTTACACAACTTTTAAAATTCCAATACTAATATTTATCCCTTTTTCATTGACTTAATTCATTCTCTATCTTTCAGTCTCTGTTTTCAGTATATTTTAAATCAAACATAATACAAAAACTTAATTCAGTCTCAATCTTTCGGTATCTGTCTCCTAGTCTTTGTTTTTCTTCCAAACACGGTCTAAAAGCTTTGAGAAGAATGGTACAACTATCCACCGGCATGTTTGTATGCATTTATTTGTGAATATTAAGTGGATTGTTGGATCTGATGAGGGAGAATTATGCAGGCTGGGTGTTTCTACATATGTTTCTTCAGAGTTTCTTTCAACAGTTCCTGACCCTGGTGCCTCGGCACCATCATGGTACAGGGCTGCAGCTTTTGCTGTCCAGGACAAATACAAGAGTTAGGCTACCACGTGCATTAAGCTCTTGATGCGGATTTAGCCAAGTTTTGTTCCGAATTTTGTATCCTGTTAACCATTGGGCTCTCCCTCGGTGCAACCGTTGAGTTGTCTCCGTATGACTTAAAGGTTACAGGTTGATGTAATCATTAGGTTAAAGAGCCTTTTCAAAACCCTATGTTACGCTAGATACTTGTGAAACAGGCTGCCATTTTTTAACCATTGGGCTCTCCGCTTATGTCTTTTTTGCACAAAGCTGAGAGAGCAATTGCATATACGCCAAAGTTGAAATTTTACCGTGGTTCTAAATTTGAAAAACTTGTCTGCTGATGTTTATATTGCAATTTGACTTGTTCATTAATATTATACATATACATATTTTCATATAAGCTTTTTTTCTTTTTTATTTGGGTAATAATTATTGGTGTCACATATTTGTTGGCAATATTGCATGAAAGGACGTGAAGAGAATCTGGGAAAGTGATTGGCGTGATGGATCCGTCGTTTTCTGGTGAAGGCGGGGCCCATTTGAGTTTTTATGCATGGATTTTAGCTCTTCAATTTCATTCGGACCTGCAAAGAAAAAGAATCTGTTGCTGTTTAGTGTGACGAGTGATATGATTATGATGATGGTGTCTTCTTCTTGTAACATGCGCGTCATTGAAGTGGGAGGGAGGGAACTTCTGGCTTCCATTGCATTTGCATGCATGTTCAATTCTTCTTTCAATATTGGCCCGCTCTTTCCGCTTTGTGAATAGTGATGCTTCTGCCACTCTTCACTTCCAATTACCAAGTCCCAAGTTCCCTAGAAAAAAGTCTCTTCAAAATTTGTAAGCGTAAGATCGAAGATTAATCCATCGCGGATCTAAGCTCCAAGATTCGAACCCCAACACTTACTTAGGAGGACTAGTGAGCTGACCACTAGACCAACTTGATTGGTCGGTTACATCTATCACTCTATATGCTATTTTCTAGAGTTGAATTAGGTTCATTTAGTTTCAGTTCTAATATTGTATTATAGTCTATTGGATCTAATGTTATTAGGCCACCACCACTTGCAAATGATGATGATTCGTGAGCTATGCTACAAGTGTGTCATCACACCATCACCCATTACGTTCTGCTTCACTCATCGGGTTTAGCGGTTAAGAGCAACAAATATAACCTCCAGCCTTGCTAGATAATTCACGTTACGCGGATATGAGGAGTTGAGGACTGCTGTTCTCCTTTTTGACTTCATGTGTATTTTTATTCTCTTCAATTATAATTACTTATTTGACCAAAAAATAAAGAAAAAGCAACCAATAAGTATATATTTGATGATTTTCAAAAATTTTAATTGTGCTAAACTAAATGTTTTTTTTTTCTGGACTAATTTGATTTTATTATAGTTGATTATTGTATAGAAAAATTTTATGAAACTAATATGCATATACAAATATATAGCGGTTAATTATTTTTTTGGTGTCTAATAGTTGTTAATTATTTATAGTCATGGAGTAATTTTTAAAACAAAATATACGATTTGCAAAAGAAAGCCTTGGAAATCAACGTTGTCTATCAGACTATCACGTATTTATCAACATCCAAAGTTTAATTGGAAGAAACATTTAAAATTTAAATAGGAGAATAAGATTTGAAACAAGAGGGAGCATAAGAATTTTTTTGTTTTTAATTAAGATTGGTGGCCTGGTTAAGATTGCTATAATGTTGACTAGAATTGGCTATTATAATATTGGTTCTCTAATATATTTTTTTTTTAAAATGCCTTTATACATAAAAAATAATTGATATCATATACTTATGTATATTATATGTGTTTTTTAATTTATAATTATATATAAATTGTAAGCAGTGTCACGGTTAAAAAAACTGTAAGATAATGTCCACTGCATTTTCTTTATATATATATATATATATATAAGTATAGAATTAGCAAACAAAAATAAAACATCTGTAATTATTATTTATAGAACATTCATAATTTTTTTAGAAATAGAACATTCGAAACTTAAAGCAACCAACGAACAATAGGAACAGAACATCCAAAATCTAAAGAAATAGAACATCTAATTTAAGTTGTTGACTGAATTTTTATTGGTTACCTAGCATTTTATATATATATATATATATAATTCTAAACACATACATCCTTAGTGATTGGTAAAAAATGATAGGTTAACAATGGTAAATATTATCCAATCAACCACGTGTTATTGAAGATATATAACTTAATTCATTTCTAAATTATAATACGTATTAATCTAAAACCATTTATTTATTAGCAACTAAAAAATATTAGACAACCAGAGAAGTTTAGTCAAAACTTTATTATATTATTATTATCAGAATAATTAGCTTGACACTACTAATTTTTACATCAATAGATGAATTCTAATCATTTATATTATGCAACCACTATATGTTATTATGATTTCAGTGATATATCCTCTTGTTTAGATGCTTGTTTCTTTTTTTTTTTTTTTCTTCCCGAAAATACATAATTTTTTAATCTTCATTTATTATTTATGTACGTGGTGGTGTACCTCTAAACGTTTGGCATACAATATGAGGAGAATTGAGTAAGATTAGAGCTCTATCAGACTAGCAGATACTCTTTCTAGCTTGTTTTATCAACCCACTTCCGCTCATTATATTACTGTCTTAGACATCAGATTTCCTTACAAGTATTCTAATCACACGTAGACTATCATAAGTTTCATATAAGGATATGACCTCTTAAGAATATATAAATGTGAGGTATATATCTTTAGCTGATGACCTAATTTTTAAGGTTGAATTACATTCATATAATCTCAATTATAAATATAAAAAATACAGATAATCAATAATTTTTAAATTAATAAATCAGTCAACAAAAAATAAAATATCCATAACTACTATTTATAGAACATCTACGATTAAAGTTATAGAACATTCGAAATCTAAAATAATTATCAACCAACTTTAGAAACAGAATATCCAAAATTTAGAAATAAAACATTCAAAATATAAAGAAATAAAACATTTAATTTAAATTAGCTGATGTTGGCTGAATTTTTATTGATCATTTAACATTATTCTTATAAATAATATTAGAGCTTATCAAATCTAATGTTGTTGGTTCACCCTAGTCGAATAAGATTGACCACCGTTATGCAACCAATTGGGTTGTTGCAATCCAATTCGATCGAATTAGAGCGGATTGAATACCAGCGAATATATGATGATTAGTATGGTCTATCATCCTGTTAAAAATAAAAAATAGTAATGTTATTTTATTTTATTTTATTTTTAAGAATTGTTAATAGATTGCCGAATTGTAAAGACACATAGCTGAGTTAATCTGAAAATGCACATGGTTTCATCAGACAGTGCAAGTTACAATGCAAAGAGTGGGAGCCATTAACTTTTGTGATTGTATTGTATCTTCCTTTTATTGTTGTATGTGGAGGAAGCGACATCAATATGCATATCCATCATCTACTTCAAATAAAATCTTCTTTTTTCCCTTCATTTTCTCTTTTTTGTTGCTTATAAACAAAGGTTAAAAAACAAAAAAATAAAAATAAAAATAAAAAATTGAATCCATCCCTTCATCAGGTTCAGTGGTCCTCCAGGCTCCAACGACTTATGCAAAATTATATATATTCAACTAATTCAAATTCAACCATTAAAATTAATCATTAGTCATGATATAAATTATAAATTAAAATATAAAATACATATTATAAATAATTAAATATATATATATATATTAAATATATTATTGTTGATTTTAATATACACATAGATTTTTTATATTTAACCATGTATTACCTTACATTAATATTAAGTTAGGCCAAATTAATTGATTGACTAATTTATGTCATTAAACTTCAAAATGATTACTTAAATACGTGCTATAAGAGATAACTTTTTTGGGAAAAAAATTGTTGTAAAATATCACTTTTATTTTAATAAAATGTTTTCCAAAAAAAAATTGCTGCATATATTGCTTTATTAAAATTTGTTACCAAAAGTTATTGGAGCATTTTTTATCTGCTCACAAAGATCTAAATTTTACATGAAAATAATTCGTTGCTAAATTATAGTCCATGACAACATATTCTTTGCTGAAAAAAAATATTAGTTGACAAAATAAAGCATATTGCCCTAGGGGAAAAATGCATTTAATTTGTAACCACAATTTTTTTTTGGTAGAAGGGTATTCTAAATTTAAACTAATTTTTTACGTCTTATCAAATATTTTTTTTGAAAAATTAATTCACGATTAGACAATTAAGTAACTCAAGCTACTTACCACTTGTGCTAGGGGATATAGTTGTAACCACAATATAATAAATCTACATATACATATTGACAAAAAAATTGCATAAATAAATCATTGTATTTTTTTATTAGTGCATGCTGGCTATGATTAAAAAGAAAATAGCCATCTACCAGAACTTTTAGGAAAAATTAAACATCAGTTGAGAGAACAAGATCCACAGCCTTGAAAGAGATCAATCTAGTTAGTTACTGTCTACTGATGATTATAGCTACTTTAATTAGTGCAGCTTTATATAGTTTTTTTTTTTTTTTTTGGGCTGAAATTTAGTCCCTAAAAGCTAAAATACAAACAAAATTAAAATATAATAATAGAGGCAAGCTTATGATGATATGCAGTACGGTAAATTATTGTCTTTATCTTAATTATCACCAACAATTGAAAATAAAAATCAATTTTAATTTTTGAGCCCATACCTGGTGATCATTATAAGTTCTATGATATCATTTATATGTTCATCTTATCACCAGTTTTTATCACTCTTTATTTAATGTGAATATTGTTTTAAAAAAAATAAAAGAAACAAACAAGCTTATCTAACGATGCAATGAAGAAGATAATATAACTTACTAAGGTTACATACAACCAACCAAGCACTGAAACCAAAAAAAAAAAAGACACAAATTAAAGAAATGGTAAGATTAAGATAATACATAACAAAGATCTCTCTACCTTAGCTTCTTTTATTATTATGCTACTGAGTGAGAGATGAAGCATTGCCATTGGAAGCAGAATTTGAAGAATTAAAGGAAGAATTGTTCTTGTGGTTATGCATCCAAACCTTGAAAACCTGCCTA
>JASCZI010212420.1:0-12757 GCA_036250425.1 Stylosanthes scabra
ATATATATATATATATATATATATATATATATATATATATATATATATATATATAAATTAATATTTTATTATAATAATAAAAGAAACGGTCAATAAAAAACCTAAAAAATACTTAAAATTTTAAATGAAAATTAAAATATTTACCTTAACAGAGCGATTGAAAGGTGAGTTATCGTCGGAAAGAGCTGTTGGAACAAATAAAAAAAAACACTAAATATAAATATCATAGAGTACAATACAATATTGTAATAAATATAGAAAATAAAATATTTATATGTACTCCTAAACAAGAAGAACTTTGAAAAAACATGCATGGAAAAATATTTAAAAAGAATAAAATATTAAAAAATTAACATTTATCGTATTAATGAAAAAAATAATTTATAAATACAATGGAATACTAAAAATATAAAAAAATATTTAAATTAAGAGCTATTAAAATGAGAGTTTTTGACATAGAAGGAGCTATAGGATTAATAAAGAAATAAACTCAATGTAAATAGTATAGAATATAGTAAATATAGAAAATAAAAAAAATCATATCAACTCCAAAACATATTAATAAAAGAAATAAAAAATCCAAGAAAATAATTAAAATATTAAATGAAAATTAAAATATTTACCTTAACAGAATGATTGAAAAGTGAATTTTTGTCGGAAAGAGCTGTTGGAACAAATAAAAAAAAACATAAATATAAATATCATAGAGTACAATACAATAATATAATAAATATAGGAAATAAAATATTTATGCATACTCCGAAACAACTTTGAAAAAACATGTATGGAAAAATATTTAAAAAGAATAAAATATTAAAAAACTAACTTTTATCGTATTAATAGAAAAACTAATTCAAAAATACAATAGAATACTAAAAATATTTAAACTAAGAGCTACTGAAATGAGAGTTCTTGGCAGTGAAGGAGCTATTAAAATAATAAAAAAAAACTCGAAGTGATTAGTACAGAATATAGTAAATATAGAAAATAAAAAATCCATATGTACTCTGAAACATATTAATAGAAGAAATAAAAAACCAAGAAAATATTTAAAATATTAATGTAAATTAAAATATTTACCTTAATAGAGTGGTTGAAATGTGAGTTCCTGCGAGAAGGAGCTGTTAGAACAAATAAAAAAAACTTAAATATAAAAGAGTATAATACAATAAAATATTTATATGTACTCCAAAATAATATTATAAAAAATAAAATAGGATATTAAAAATATTTAAAAAAATTTGAAATATTTATATTGAGTAACTGAAATAAGAATTTTTGGCAGAGAAGGAGTTATGGAACTAAGAAACCCAAGAACTCAAACGTAAATAATATTGAGTACAAATACAATGATATAATAAAAATAAAAAATAAAAAACTTATATTAATTAAAAGAGTACCAAAATAATTAAAAAAGATAAAATATTAACTTAGCAGTAACTGAAATGAAAGTTCTTGAGTTCTTGAAACTCAGATGCTAATATTCTTTGAGAGAGAGAGACAGAGTTGGAATCAATTACCATAGAAACTAGAGTTGTCCAACTGCGATGATAAATTATGCATGATGGTAGTTTTTAAAGGAGAAGAAAAGGGTAAAGTTGGTAGGAAGTGATTAATTTTTTTCAATCAATTTTGCAACGGGAAAATGAAAACGCAGAAGCTCAAATTTCTAGCTTCACGTAAACGGGCGTTGAGAACGTAAACCTGCTTCTGCGTTCAGAGCAGAAAAAGCAGCCAAACAAAAAAGTGCAGCGTTCAAGGCACTTCAACGTGCTTCTCTCCATGCCAATGCTAAACCAAACACAGCCTTAGCATTTTTTAATCTTTTAATTATACATATTTTATTTTCTTTAAAAAAAATTATGCATACACAAAAATTAATTATTAAATTAGATATTATATATCGTTTATATTTTTATACATTTTAATTTAAATATTTTTAAATGAGTAAATTACTGAGAGGAAGCAACAATGACGCGAGGGTCGTGGCCCGTGACAACGTGATACGAAGGTGAGGAGAGGGTCGTAACGACGAAGTTTTGATGTTGCTTCAATGTTTAAGACTTAGAAAAGAGCAAGAAAGTATAATATTCTTGAGATTCTGTGAGTGTTTTAGAGTCAGAAAGATTAGGGTTGCCGCAATAGAATATGGAATGAGAGGTTTAATTTAGAAATTAAGGTTTGTAAAATTTTATATTTTTACATGTAAATAAATGGAAGAGGCTTTTACATATTCATTGTGTAAAACTAGAAATTAAAATCATAGCTCAGTGGTTAAGTCTCTTTCTTATAACTAAGAGGTCATGTATTTTATCCATAACACTAACATTTTTTTTTATAAAATTATGTATTATATATGAAGTGTTGGTTAGGCAGATATGGTTGAGCCTAAACCCTAACCCTACCTTATCCACAAGCAAACCCGCTCCGGCGCTCCACTGTGGGTAGGGTTGACAACCCGATCCGAACGGGTTGAGTAAAGTTGGATACCCGCGAATAGGATTAGTGTTGCCACCTCTATTTACGGTACCCTATTTTATCATTGCCTTAGCCTTCAATCTCACCATCACCATTGCAATTCAGTGCATTGCACCCGCATTTAGGAGAGAGATTAAGACTGAGATTGAGAAATTATGATTAAATTAAGTTTGTCACAAAATTAGTATTAGAAAGTTTAATGTTGAGTAGGATATTTGAGTAAAAAAAGTTATTAAAATTTCAGTCTCAGTCCCCAGTCGCTCAGTCCCCACCATTTGAAAGTACTGAAAATATTAGAATTTTAGGGACTGATATTTTAGTTTCAGTTTTTGTCTACCAAATATAATACAGTCTTAATCTTTTAATCTCAATTTCAGTACTCAAAATCAAACACTAACTAAGATATTGAGAGGCCATGCACAACAATGCTGGGATGAGAGAGGTGTTGTGGTTGTTCACAAATGGTGACAAAGATTGAGATTTAGAAATTTACTATTGAAGTATTTTGAATAATTTTTTATGTTTGTTTTATCCATCAAAATCATATTGCATGGTACATTATAATTTGTTAAGCACGGGAATACTTAACGATTGTCCAAATGACTTTCGAATGTGAGGGACTAGACAAAGAGAACAAGATAGAGAGAATGTGCCTTCCGAGGGACGAAGCTCCAGGAAGAGTCCGAGAGCTATTGCCAAGAAAGGGGATTAATATATGTGAAGAATAGCCCTAGAGGTCCAAAATTAGGATTATGGAACTCTAGGTCAAATATGGGGGAAAGAGTTTAGAGAACGCGTACCTTGAGGGGTGTTGCCCCTTGCTTATATAGTGTTAGGTAGTGAAGATACGTATGAGATCTGCCGTGATCATATCATATCTTACTAGATATGATTCGATTTCTCCTCTGTGGGCCTTATTACTTATGGCCTTTATTCAAGTGAATTGGGCCTTGGGGCTAGTCCGTAACATTGCCCCCACTCGGGAGGGTGGGCGTTGTCCATTCTTCCGAGTAATTTTTTGTTTTTTTCATTCAATGTTTCTGGGTACTGTGCTTGATTCTCTTTATGATCTTCCGGAAGGTATTTTAACGCTTCTTTTAAGAAGGTTTTAGTACCTCTATTTTTTTGGGAAGTTTTGATGTTTCTTTATCAAATGATGCTTTTTCTCAAGAGCATTCACGGCATTCTTTTCGAGCAACTTTATCGGCCTCTTCTCGGAAGGTGCCTTTTTCTTCTATGAAGGCGCGAACAACCTTCTTTTCCGGGTAGTTACATGTAACCTTCTTCAGAAGTTAATGTATTTTTATTCCCGGGGTGAAGTGTTACGTGTCGTTGTTTGATCTGCTCGCTTTTTAAGGAGTCGTTTATGTTTTCCTTTTGCTGACGTGTCATAGTAAAGACGACACTTATTTGCCCCCTGAACCTTGAGAGACTTGGTTAACAAGCTCTCTTGGGGTTCATTTCTTCTTCTTTTTTTTTTAATCTCTCTCTTCTTGCGAGGGATTTTTACTAGTGCTCCGGCCACTGTTTCTTTTGTGGCGGCCAAGTAGAGAACAAGAGGTTTTCCTTCTTCCGCCTTTATCAAGGTTAGTGGTTCCATTAAATAGTTTTTAAAGCTTTTGAAAGCTCTTTCGCATTCGTCTATCTACTTGAACTCTGCTTCTTTCTTCATGAGTTTGAACAGCGGTGCTGCTTTTATTGCAAAGGTTGCTAGGAATCTTGAGAGTACTGTCAACCATCCGCTTTAGGTTTTGCATTTCTTTTAATGATTTCGACTGCTTCATAGAGATGATGGCTTGGCATCTCTTTGGGTTAAGCTCAATTCCTCGACTGGTTAACATGTAGCCGATGAATTTTCTGGCTTCAACCGCGAAGCTGCACTTTGCTGGGTTGAGCCGCATCTAGAATTTCCTGAGTTTGCTAAAATCTTTCTTTAAGTTTGGGATGAAGTTTTCTTTAGCCTTTGACTTAATGAGCATGTCGTCCACGTATACTTCTAATATGCCTCCTATTGGATCTTTGAACACCTTATCCATGAGCTTTTGGTAGGTTCTAGACTTGCTTCCTTACTTTAAAGGCTTTTTCGAGTTCATACGCCGCCACTTTTGTGCTACCGGTTTGTTTCCAGAAAGACAGACAGCTTGTGATTGGAGGAATTTGGGTCTATTCCTGGCATGTCGGCTACTGTCCAAGCAAACAAATCCACGTTCCTTTTTGAGAAGTGAGTTAGATGCACTTTCACTTCTTCCGCCATGTTTTTTGTTTTTTGCTTTCATTGTAGCCTGTACGTCTTCTGGCCCGATTTGAACTTTTTTAGCTCTCTTGCTGGCTGTGTTTTTTTTTCGGTATCTTTCTACCGGGTGGTTCTAGGTCAGCGAGATGGACTCTGCCCGCCATTTCCGGCTTTGATAGCTAATCTTTGGAATCGTGCATTGTGGTGATATGTCACCTTTCTGCTTTCGATTTATCATCTCTGAGGGCTTCACTCTCTCTATCATCAGTGATGAATTTCCTGGTGAGGATGGATATAGTCATGATGGCTCCAACCTTATACGTGGTGGGCCTTCCTAGTATTGTATGCAGAGTTGTGACTTACCACTAGCTCTCTGACTTTCATGTTCCTTGTATCTGGAGAGTTCCTGATGCTGAACCACAAAGTGACGAAGCTATCTGGGGTTAATCTCTTTCCGGAACATCTAACTAAGTCGTCGGAATGAGACTCTAGGTCTTTCTCCGTGAGTCCAAGTGAGTCAAAGCATCTCCGAAATAGAATATCGGCTGAGCTTCTTTGGTCTACGAACACACTTCCGATTATAGTGTCAATCGTGACTACGGAAATCACCAGCGATTTGTTCCTATTGTCGGTTGTTGATCTCTTCTGAGGAGAAAGTTATCCTAGGGGATAGTTTGCTGGCTAAGGCTATCGGCCTTACTTCGATAGCCATGCACGAGTTCCGACTTCTTTTGGCTGCTTTCTTAGATTGGAGGTTTCCTCCTTCCGGGATTTCCCCTGAGATTGTTGCAATTTCCCAATGCACACGGCGCTATTTAGGGTTGTCTCTTTTATGAGTAGTCTGTTCTCGCCACTATCGGGTGGGCTTGAAAGTACTATCGGAGCCTTTTGGCTGCCACTGTGAGAGCGCATGCTAGTTTTTTTCAGCTTTTGGTACTTATAATAGTACTTTTGTTGAAGTGTGTTGTGTTTTTCCTGAGCGGGTATTCTTTGCATTTGTAATACTTCATGCAAGAACTGAGTTAGCGAGATATTGATTATCAGGTAGTAAGCTCAGTTTGGCCGCCATTCAACTATGTTCCGTTCGTCCCATGAGCTACTCTTTCGGGCGCTTTCTTTGCGATCCGATTGAATTTTTAATTTGTCCTTCCGGATTCTTTCTTTTCATTCTAGTGGAATTTTTTCCGGACCTTTATCCTTTTCTTGTTGCATATAGTCATGGGAGAATTCTTGGATCTCTTCCATAGACTCCGGGGGTCTTTTTGTTAGACTCTTTACGAATGGTGTGTCTTCTCCTAGGTCTTTTAGCAAAGAGCCGAGTACTGTTTATGATTGTAAGCTTTTGATCTGTGTGCACTCGATGTTGAAACTGTCTAGGTATCCTCGGAGATTTTCCCCCAACTTATGCAAATCTTTTGTAGTCTCCTTGGATGTAAAGTTTTGCATGTAGGCTCTTCGGGCGCACTTTCTCCGTTAGCCAGTGGCCCACAATGTTGAATGAAATTTGGTGTACTTGGGGGTACACTTTCAATTTGTAGTTGGCAAAGGCTTTTGCTAAGCATTGAGAATGTTTTTCTTTAGTACATCAAACTTTTCGAAGTTGTACAACAAGTGCTCCTTTTTTGGGATAACTTTATTGGTTATCTTTTTATGGAAGGAGTGTGTTATACTTGCAAGAGAGAGAACTAGTTGTGAGACCTTGCATGATAGTGTGCTTGACAACTTGTTTCTCAATCTTATCAACATGTTTTGCAACAGAGGATGAAAATCGACTACGTGCATCATCAATTACTCTTCGCGGGATGCTTTATGCGAGTAGCTCGTTCTCTTTCCCGGATGTCGTGGTTTTATGTTGATATCACGCTCTCTCTCGCGAGGATCTTCCATAGACCATCTTGGAGGGGGTGATTTGTTCTTTAGTTGCTTGTCTTTGTTGACGGTGATTTTAAGTTCCGAGGTGTTTCTTGATGCTTTCTTTGGTTCAAA
The DNA here is from genome assembly GCA_036250425.1 of Stylosanthes scabra. Lineage (NCBI taxonomy): Eukaryota > Viridiplantae > Streptophyta > Magnoliopsida > Fabales > Fabaceae > Stylosanthes > Stylosanthes scabra. Next base: position 6,698 of record JASCZI010212420.1, read on the forward strand.
AGCATTTTACTTATCCTCTTTGCATTAGGCTCGTGTGCGTGGAGTATGTCCTCTTTGTTATCCCTTAGTGTTGGATTTATTTAGCTTTTTGTCAATTTTCTTGAACTATTTTTTCTTTATGGCAACTCATCCTCTGGGTGATTAATCCGGCGTGGTTCCTTGGTGTTTGGTTCACCGTACTTTTTAGATATGTGGCAGCTCATCCGCTGGGGGATCAGCCCCGGGTGGTGCCGTTGGTGTCTGGTTTACATAGTGGCGGTTTGCTATGATTCGGAAGAAATCTTATTGGGATCTTATCAAATCTTTCCTTATTTGGCTAGAGCCTTTATTCTTGTTGGCCAAGCATGTTCAGTGTTGACTAAAGAATTGGGCCTTATTGGCCAAGCATCCTTTTAGGGTGCTTTTGATTTTTTACCGCTTTTCTGTTTTTGCGGCCTTCCTTTAACCTTTATTGTGCTTAATTTTTAGCACTTAGGCTAGTTTTAGCACTTGATTGTGCTTATTTTTGGACGAATCCCTCTTTGCGCTTAGTTTTTACGCTTTAGAGTCGTTCTTGGCATTTAGCTATGCTTTTTTGTATTCTTGGGCACTTATAGTTTTTGTGCTTTATGTGAAGTTTGCTTGTCGCGATGTCTTAAATTTGACTATCGGAGTACATAATTTGTTTGTTTGCAGCTCAGCACCGGGTGATCAGTCCGGTGTGATGCCGTGGTGTTTGTTCCGACCACTTTATAGGTTGCCCTTTGTGTTCGAGTTTAAAGCATTTGTTTTGGCTCCCGGGCTCTTTTGTTCTCTTCTTTGAGATTAGAAAGGTTGCATGATACAACTTGAAGCCTTTTGAGGTTCTCCCGTTGTGGCGTCTGTTGGTGCTTGGTGCACCACTTATTTTGGACTTGTTAGCTTTTTCTTGAAGCTGAACTCTTCTTCTTCTCTTATTTCAGAGATTAAATCTATGGCCGTCATCATCTTTTTTTTATGAGTACTATTTCTCAATAGTATCTCTTGCGGTTTTACCTGAAACTTAGAATAAACAAAACGTACGGGCAGGCGCATATGACAAAAGGCACAACAACAACCTTTTTTATTTTATTTTATTAACCCTTTTTATTTTAAGGGTCTATTATCAATTTGTAGAAGATATTAAATCATATCAGACTTGTTATAAACTTAATTGATGTTTATTTATTCGGATCAATAATCTTTGGATATATAGGCAATATAATGATGACTTGTTTTAATATTAAGAAGAAAATATTGCGACTTGTGGTCACGGCACTATAATATATATAGTAAATTAGTAAACTTCGATATTTTAATGTAAATAAGAGAATTGGGACGATGCTATTAGTTTCAAAAGCATTTTTCCCATCAATTCAACTGATTTTCATTTGTGATAAAGAGTAAAATTTTCTGCCCCGCTCAAATTGATGACTTCTTTTTAATTCAATTTCAAGATTGATTAGTAAAATAGGAAAAAGTGAGGTTTTGGATATTACCTTACGCTTATTGAAATTTAATTCAAGTCGGCGATGGCTCTTACTATGGCATCACGATTGTCGTCTCCTCTTAATTTCTTTATTGCTTCAATTGCAATGGCGGCTTCCCGAGTTTTTTCTCTTTAGGAGGTCTCTCAGGGCCTTTTCCGGTTCTTGAATAATCTGGTCCTTTGAGATCACATCTTTCTCTGGGGTGATCTGGATCTCACTATTGTCGTCGCCTCCCTCGTTGTTGTGCGAGATTTCCGCCATCTCTTACTCGGAAGTTCGGGATTCGTCTCTTTTCTTTCTGAAAGCTAGATCCTCACAAACGGCGCCAATGTTAAGCACGAGAATACTTAACGATTGTCCAAATGACTTTCAAGTGTGAGGGACTAGACAAAGAGAACATGATAGAGAGAATGTGCCTTCCGAGGGGCGAAGCACCCGGAAGAGTCCGAGAGCTATTGCCAATAAAGGGGATTGATATATGTGAAGAATAACCCTAGAGATCCAAAATTAGGATTATGGAGCTCTAGGTCAAATATGGGGAGAATGGTTTAGAGAACGCGTACCTTGAGGGGGTGTTGCCCCTTACTTATATAGTGTTAGGTGGTGGAGATACGTATGAGATTTGCCGTGATCATATCATATCTTACCAGATATGATTCGATTTCTCCTCTGTGGGCCTTATTACTTATGGCCTTTATTCAAATGGATTGGGCCTTGGGCCCGTCCGTAACATAATTCTTTCATAAATATGTTAGTATTTTAAATTTTGGTGAGTATTGATAATTGATTATTTGTTTTAGATAAATAATGATTTTTTTTTGTGTGACTTTAATAATTTTTTTAAATTGTAGAATCACAAAAGATATAATATATTAAATACATATTTCTATATAATATTTCTTATTAATAGTTAATTATTAATATATATGGAGTAAAATTGTTTATTTTATTATTGATTTCGGATAATCATTTATAAGATGGATGCTAGAGAGAAAGTTTTAATATTTAAAATCTATTGAATATATCAATTGTTTACTTAAAGTATTTATAATTGCTATAGGTCTATATGCTAATATGCCTAATTTTTTTTTTACCAAAAGAAAAACCTTTTACTTCACTCTAGCAATCTCATTCTGAATCAGAATTTGAAGATCACTCCACGACTGAAATCCACTCAACGTAAGTTTCATTTCCAAGAGACACTCTTCTCGCCAGGGAGTCAGTCACAAAATTAAAATGTATATTCTAGTTCCTGTTACAGAGTTTACAGATCTTCTCTATCAAATCATCATCTTCTTCTTTTGTCGAAGGCCATACCTCATATTGAATAGCAAGAAGGACGTGCCTGAAATCCGCAAATCACTAGCTTGACACCATATTTCTAGGCCAGCAAAATGTCTGTATATATCGCAAAGACTCGTAACTTTGGTTGATATATCCAATGGAAAAAGAAGCTAGATCATCTCGTTAAAGAAAAAGGGGATTGGATTGAACTTGCAAAGAGCATGGAGGCAGCTTGGGTCAAGTAGCAGAATCATGATATTTAGTTGTACTTGTTTGGTGTCAAAGTTTTTGATTTATTTGTTATTTACTTGAGTGATAAGTGGTGTGGCGCTGAGTTATGCTTCTCAATTTAATGTACGATGCTTTGAGTGGTGTTGTGTGTGTTGTGATCAGGGTGTGAATTGGTCAGTGGCCAGTGGCTGCGTGTAGTGGGATAGATTCGGTGTGTTCAGATTGTATTGCTTTTGTGTTGTTTGGTTACTTCGTGCTCCTGATGACAATGTCGAAGGAAGTCTCATTGGAACCACTGTTGAAACTTTTCACTCCCTTTGAATTGAGAATAAACCAGACCTTTCTAAAACAATCCATTGCCCTTTAATAATCTCGCAAGACGCAACCAAAATCCACCTTGTGTCCTTGTGTTGAGTCTGAAACACATGTGGGTATAACCATTTTACCTAATACAAATAAAAAACTAGAACACACATATATTGTTAATAATTATAATGAATCTCGTAGAAAAATATTCAAATTTGCATTTGCTAGAATAATAGTAAAGAGTATATATAGATGTTCACAAAATAAATTACTTGAGAAAATCACAAAATCGCCAAAGCAACTAAAATAATAGAGAATATGCCTTATTGTAAATGTGAAATAAGGGCTATATTATTATTATAAGAAGCGTTTTTTCTAATTGAAGAGTAAATATTATTTTTCAATAATTTTAAACATATACCTACTTTTTTCAACTCAATTCAACCGAATTATTACTGTTCACATGCTTATTGTTTATGTGCATATTGTTCACACTGCACTATCCACTAAAAACGAACAAAAATTTATATGTACAATGAACATGTTTTTTATAATTGACATGAATAAATTTTAAAATTTGTCAGTTTGTTTTTAAATTTTTCGTTCGTTCTAGTAGTAATATTCTATTTGTGCGCGTGGAGTGAGAGTTGACAAAATTCGCTTGATTTGACTTAGTTAGAGGAAAGAGATGCATATGTAGGATGATTGATTATTTTTTAATAGGAAATAAGGACATTATATATAAATATAATACATAATATTTTAAAAATATTAATTATAACATTTACTTTTCACCTAATTTCAGGAAAAAGGAAACAAATGCCTATTATTTTATGTCACCAAAAAAAATGCCTATTATTTTTTAAGACAAAAAGAATTGCCTATTCTTTTCTGATTAAGGTCATATTCAATATGGTTAATTTTTATTAGTCAGCAAATATACGGCAGCATATTATCTTATGTAGCCTCGTATCTTAATCAGATGAGACTACTTGGACCGTATTTAAATTGTGCCAATTATTTTATAATAATCAGAGTTAAATATCAAATTGGTCCTGGTCCTGAAATTTGATGCTACGATTAAATTCACTTTCGAAATTTAAATGTTATTAAATTGATCTTCTACCTTTACGAAAATGTTTCACATTGACCCTTTTAAGGTTGCCCGTAAAAAAAAACACTAATTTGACAGTTAATTATCCACGCTAAACCCTAATAAAACGACGTCGTGATATCTTCGTGCCAATAAAGTACCAAAATGACGTCATTTGAGAGTGAAAAAAGTTAAAATCTATTTTTCAATGTGTTGTGTGAGAGAGATTTTAACATCCTTCGGCCTTAAGCGATGTCATTTTGGTACTATGATGACGTGAACATATCACGGTATCGTGTTATTAGAGTTTAGCATGAAGAATTAACGACCACATCAGCATTTTTTTACGGACAACTTTAAAATGACCAATTTGAATTACAATCGAAAAAATAAAGAACCAATTTGATAACATTTGAATTTTGGGGGCCAAATTGTAGCCACAAATTTAATGGACGAATTTAATATTTAACTCTAATAATCACTTATAGTAATCACTAATCAGGTACTAGAACCGTAAACTTTTTTTTTTTTTTGGTGAAGTGAACCGTAAACTGTATGTAACTACTAACTATGTACACGCTTGCTGGCTTCTTTCTCCCGCTAGAACCATAGTTTAAAAATCCGTTACCACGAACTGCTCCGGGGGACCGAACCCGGACCAAAACGGGTCCAGTTTCAGTTTCACTATTTACCCTTCACTGGTAGTGGTAGGTAACCCATTTTGGCGTTTTCACCGCCCAGTGTCAGAAAAAGAATTTTATCAGGGTCGGGTCAAATAACCCGATGACCTTTTTTCCATTTTTATCGGTTTATCCACAAATGGAAAACACCACGTGGCCTTCTCTCCACTCAATCACAGAACCGAGAGAGCTTACTCTCGCTTCCTCCATCTTCGTCTTCCTCCTCCTCTTCCCTCCAAAAACGCACCGTATCACAATCGTTATCCACAACAACATGCCACTGGAGTACCTTCCCAATCTCTGAATAACGAACTCGCTTCACAGAACAAAATGACCATACTACCCTCCATCACCGTCCCCAACACCTCACCCTTCTCCGCCACCCTCTTCCTCAACCCTAACACTAACGGCCTCCACCTTCACCTCCAACTCCACCACCAATTGCGCCACCTCTACCTCCGCCGTGGTCACAACCGCCGTTGCATCCAGTTGCCTGCCCTCGCCCGCTCCCGCGAGGTCGTCCTCGGGAACCCGTCGGTGACGGTGGAGAAAGGCAAGTACAGCTACGACGTCGAAACCCTAATAAACAAGCTCAGCAGCCTGCCGCCACGTGGCAGCATCGCGCGGTGCCTGGACGCCTTCAAGAGCAAGCTCTCCCTCAACGACTTCGCCCTCGTGTTCAAGGAGTTCGCGGCGCGTGGCGATTGGCAACGAACCCTGCGACTCTTCAAGCACATGCAGCGCCAGTTATGGTGCAAGCCAAACGAACACATCTACACCATCGTCATCACCTTGCTCGGCAGAGAAGGACTCCTAGAGAAGTGCCGCGAGGTGTTCGACGAAATGCCTGAACACGGCGTTCCTCGCTCTGTGTTCGCCTACACCGCCATAATCAACGCCTACGGCCGCCACGGACAGTACCAAACCTCCCTCGAATTGCTCGATTTGATGAAGAGGGAGAGGGTTTCGCCGAGTATCT
>JASCZI010212422.1:0-12029 GCA_036250425.1 Stylosanthes scabra
GATAATAAACTTTGGTTCTTGACAAGAAGTTTACCTAAATCCTAAGATATTAAACCATCTTCAAAGCTTGCGGACTCGTCTTCTTATCTTGTTGCTTGCTTCCAACGCTTATCATTAACTTCAATGTTTGTCTTGACGTCGTTTGCATCTTTTAACGCTTATCCTCAACTTCAATATTTGTCATTCATCAAAACCTAAATCAAATGAACTTATACATATTGTAACATGGTTAACAGATTGTCCTTTGTCATTTGGTTGTTATTCATCAAAACCTTAAATATAAACCTTTGAATACAAACAAACATCATGGTTTACATTTTTTCTATTCGACTTCAAACACGAACAAGTTGGTATGTTGTATCCCATCTTTTTTCTTCAATTTTTTGCCTCCTAAACCATGCTGTGGTCGATGTTAATTTCTACTCGCACATTTTCTTAATGGGTTCATTGAGTGAAAAAAATCTTTGTGTGGGTGGATTGATCCCTTTTGGATGAACTGGAATTAGGATTTGATAGTGTAAGGGAGTTAAAGAATGGAGAAGGGAAAGAAATAATAGGTTGTGAAAACTAAATACGATTTACTGGGTTATTGCAAATTTTTTTTATTAGGTGAGATCCACGATGCCATTACCCTCTTTTTAGTACTTTTGCCTTGGTCTTTGTTTTCATCTGTTATCCCTTTAACTGTACTTTTTTATTTTTTATTGTAGCTGATTTTGTTCTCAAGCTTAGAGAAGGAATTGTTTTTTTAAGTTGCATATAAGAATAGCTTAACAACCAAAAAATGAAAAAGTATAGTACTTATGTTAATACTAGAATTAGATTTCTGACCTATTTCTTATAATTGGTTTGAGTACTGATTTATTTTTAGAGTATAACAAGCAAGACTTGACTTGAAGATTTGATATGCCCTGCTATGTGGTTGAAGTATCAATTTGAGTCAATTAAAAATTTCTACCATTAACCCTGAAAAAAATTTCTATTAGCTGATAAGATTCAATCCAGCGATTAAAATTTGACAGACCTTCTATCATTTAGTTGTATTTTAGGCACTATAAAAAGTCATAATGGAAGTTATTGGTGCATAGAAAGGGATGTTATAGAAGATAATACACTATCAGAAGTCATAGTGACAGACCTTTTCCATAAAAAAGATGTTATTGAAAACTAATTTTATTTGCCATAACTAAGTTTCAGAATAAGATGCTTTATTTATATATATAATAATGCTACGGAACCCACGTTAGGGAGCCATTAGGAGACAACGACTAACTTATCATTCAAAATTTATATGAGTTATCATCCGTAACTCATAACTCATATATCATCTGTAACTCATATATCCAATATTAAGTTATCATCCAAAATTTATATGAGTTATCATCCGTAACTATTGTTGGCTCTCTGTTGGCCATAATAGGTTGGTTTCCTAGTCTTTTTCTTATATATATGGAGATAACCAAAGTTAGTTAACTAAAATATATAATGTTGGAAATCATATAGCATAAAATGAATGATTTATAGATAAAAGGATAAGATACCATGATTTGGGAACCCTAAGCACCGCGCTATCTGTTCCACCGTGATTAAGATTTTCCTTGTTCCCACCACTAGTGATTTTGAATTCGAAATGTGTTTTACATTTCCAAACCTCGTTCCTTCTACCTCTCTCACCTTCACTCCATTCTCATGGTCTGCAATAGCTTCCCATAAACCTGCCACACCCTTAGATGAGCACCTCGAAGGATTTGTCTTCTGCATTTGTAAAGAAAAATAAAAAATTTTTTGTGCATTAATATTTGAACAGAAGATAATACACTTACAAAAGGTTTGAATCCTTGTAATTCAGATTTACTGTCTTACGATCATCTTGGTTTATTGGTCTACCACTCTTTCGACGTGCATGTAATTCAGGATCTTTAACAGTCTTGATCCGTGCCATCTAAACTGATTTCACCTGCAAGTTACATGACTGTTAAATTTAACATAAAAAAAATCAAAAAAGTCAAAAAAATAAAAAAATCAATCCTTTAAGATATGACTTTAACAGGTACATATACATGTAAATAACATCCCTTTCTATACACCAATAACTTCCATTATGACTTTTAATAGTGTCCAAAATACAACTAAATGATAGAAGGTCCGTCAAATTTTTATTGTTGGACTAAATCTTATCAACTATTAGAAACTTTTTTTAGGGTTAATGGTAAAAAATTTTAATTGACTCAAATTAATACTTCAACCACATAGCAGGGGCATATCAAATCTTCAAGTCAAGTCTTGCTTGTTATACTCTAACAATAAATCAGTACTCAAACAAATTATAAGAAATAGGTTAGAAATCTACTTCCAGTACTAACATAAATACTATACTTTTTAATCTTTTGGTTGTTAAGCTATTCTTATATTCAACGTAAAAAACAATTCCTTCGCCTAGCTTGAAAACATAACCAACTACAATAAAAAAATAAAAAAACACAGTTAAAAGGATAACAGATGAAAACATAGAACAACGCAAAAGTACTAAAAAAAAGGTAATGGCAATGTGGATCTCAGGCAATAAAAAAGAAGTGGCTGATAATTTTTTTTTTGCAATAACCAGTAAATCGTGTTTAGTTTTCACAACCTATTATTTCTTTCCCTTCTTCATTGTTTAACTCCCATACACTATCAAATTCTAATTCCAGTTCATCCAAAAGGGATCAATCCATCCACACAAAGATTTTTTTCACTCAATGAACCCATTAAGAGAAGGTGAAACTAGAAATTAACATAGACCACAGTAAGGTTTAAGAGGCGAAAAATTGAAGAAAAAAGATGGGATACAACATACCGACTTGTTCGTGTTTGTAATCGAATGGAATAAAGGCTCCCCACGTAAAGACGTGAATTTTCACAACTTGTAATTCCTGAGTGTGCTAAGGTTTCTGCATCTCCTTTTCCTTTTTATTTTTTGTCGACTCTGTTTGTGAATCTGTTGAGGAGTTTGGTTTAGATAATTGGGGATTTGAATTTGTTGAGATGTAAATTGATGATGGAATTGAATTGATCTTTTGATTGAAATGATTTGATTGAGGATTTTGGGGACTTGATTTGAAGATGTTAATTGAAAGGAATCCTGAATTTTTATTAAATGCAGATAAAGGTATAGTAGAGTCACAAAATGATGATGTTATACACGTGCAGAATTGAGAGTATCTTAATATACCATTGTGTCATTATTGTATATAGTATGTTGGCTACGTAGCATAAGTGTATATATTTAACATCACCGGTATTCATATGTATTGATTCTTATGCTTTATATTAATATTGCATTTCTTGCAATAGATATCCTGAAAATAAAACAAAGAGTAAATCAGATTAAATGTATCTCTCGAAATGATTCTTGAATATAAAATTTTATGGATTTATTTTTTCAAGGCAGTCTAAAGTTATTTTATTTAAATTTATTAAATGATTTACTATTATGGATTTATTAGGGGAAAATTTTAATGTTTCAGAGAGCCATGAAGATGATGAACTCTTTAACAGTTTAAAAAACAAAACTATAGACGAGCTGAACAAAGATGGGGTGGGGAGAAAAGATTCATCTGAAGGATCCTTGAACGAATCCGAGGACAAAGTCACTTGTGAGAAGGGCCGAAAGGGCTGCAAAAGGAAGACAAAATACCAAATTATGAATGATATAGATTATTTCGCACGACATTGCTGTTTTTACTTTTTTTGGTACGGATATTTTTTTTGTTGGGTATTTTGCACTTCGAGTCCCTTTGTTTGAATTCGAGCTTTTTATCACTAACTATTCACTTTATCTTAGTTTTATAATTTACATAATTAGAGTTATTGTTACTAATGCTAGGTGTTATATTAAAGTTTAATAGCATGTTATTGTTTTCCATAAAAAAATGTTATTAAAAACTAATTTTATTTGTCATAACTAAAGTTTCAGAATAAGATGTTTTATTTATATACATAGAGATAATCAAAATTAGTCATATACACCTAAGTTTAATATAGCTTGATCACTAAATAGTATTTAAGTAACCAGATCGGGCCATAATTTAAGTAAAAAGGTATCTTCTATATTTTTAAAAAACCAGATGTTATTTATAATAACTGTTGCATGTTATTTAAGTTAAAAAAAAAGGAAAAACGATAGAAATTTTTTTAAAAAAATGACTAGCACGAAACAGCAAACACACGTATAAATATGTTTCTAATCGTGAAATCTTCTAGCACGCGCATGCCTTGTCAAATGATATATAACAGCGAGCTCTACAGCTTGCAGAAGCTACTGTCATCTGTCTCTTTGGCGCCTTAACATGAGATACGTGATACCCATCCTTGTTATAATGTAATGACTGATTAATAGGTACTCTATCATCATTTTTTGTCTCCCAATTAGTGTTTTTTATCTTAACAACAAAGTCAATATTCACTGCATATCGGTGATAGTAATTCTGTGCCTCTTCTAATGTGTCGAAACACATCCCTTCCTCTGGATCTATTATGGTTGTAGGTTGATCAACAACTTGAAAAATGAAAATAAAAAATACATCTATACTAAGATTACAATATGAATGCATTATGCATGTACAGAATTATAATTTAAATTGATACTTAATTGGTAGTTGGATGTTTAGTAATTAATTACATAAGTAGCCATATTAAAATATAAAAAAAAGACTCAACTAGCTTTAACTATTTTCAAGATGTTATTTCTTTCTCTTAATATGAAATTTATGTAACACTAAATTAATATATTAAGATGTTATTTTTTCTTAATATAAAATTAACATTTAATTTAATTGAAACGAATGTTATTTTTTTAAAAAAGATAATACAATCAACATTTATGTCTAAAACATCTTAATTTTTAAAAAACAATTACAAATATATTTGTAATTAACATATTAAACAATATATATGCACGCGTTAGCTCACAGGAATTAGCATACATTCATACAACTTTTTAATTATATAAAATAATAATAAAAATAACAAAAATATAAAAAAGTTTGTAAAAATTCAAGAATAATAATAATAATAATAACAAAATAAATAAAATAATAAATACAATACAAGCAAAGTTTGTATGAAAAAACTAACATAATAACAATAATAACAATGCATAAATATAAGTAACCAACATAATAAACAAAAAATAAAATTAATACCCCTACAATATTTGTGTTTATCACTATGTTTTCATAATTATGAAAGCTATCAAAGGTACAAATATTTTTTTCTACAGGTAGTTCAATATTCATGACAAAATCAATAGCCATTTGGGATAAAATACAAAAGAGGAATAGATAAAATCTTACATGAAAAGGTAAAATTAATTAAAAAAATTAGCACTTGAAAATAATCACTAATGACAAGATTTGATTAATGAAAAAATGAAAATAAAAAGGAGCAGAAAAAATATAGTGAAGGAAACTCACAACAGATAAATAGGAAACGTGAAATTGATTGTAAATTCTTTCAGATCATATGGAGTTGTCTCACTGAAACGAATTTAAAATGCAAAAAAAAAAAAAAAAATACTGTGCAATTATGATAATATAATTTTATAATCAAACAATGATATGAATAATAAATGACTATGATCATATGAAAAATAAATGAAATATGTCGTTTTGAAAATTTGATTGTACTTTAAATGTCAGAATAAGGTATATGTCACCCAGGACAGTTTTAAAGCGTGTAAGAGGAATTAAGGAGAAAACACTACAAAATTAATTAAACACAAAAAAGAAAACAGTTGGTTGTTTTTGGCTGAAAACCCATTGATCACATCTTTGTTACAATGTAATGATTGATTAATAGGTACTCTGTCACCATTTTTCGTCTTTCAATTAGTGTTTCTTGTCTTAAGAACAAAGTCAATCTTCTCAGCATATCGATAATATTAATTACGTGCTGCACTGGAGCACATTCTTTTCTCTGGATCTATTTCCTTAATGGTTGTAGGTTGATCAACAACCTGAAAAATTTAAATGAAAAAATATGTATACTAAGATTACAGTACGAATGCATTATACATATATAGAATTATAGTTTAAATTGATTATCAATTGGTAGTGTGATATTTAGTAATTAACTACATAAGTAACCAAATTAAAATATATAAAAAAAGTCTAAACTAGCTTTAATTGTTTTCAAGATGTTATTATTTTCTTACTTTGAAATTTATGTATGACTCATGCGGATTAATATATCAACAGTAAACCGTTCAAAAATAAAATTAACATTTAGTTTAATTGAAACAAATGTATTTTTTTTAAAAAATAATACAATAAACACCTTTGTCCGAAAGATCTTAAATTTTAAAAACATAATTACAAATATATTCGTAATTAACACTATTAAACAATACATATGCATGCGTCCATGCCAGAGGAATTAACATACATTCATACAATTTCTTAAATATATAAAATAATAATAAAAACAACAAAAATATCAAGAAGTTTGTAAAAAATCAAAAAGAATAATAATAACAACAAAAATAAATAACATAATAAATACAATACAAGAAAATTTTGTATATAAAAAAATAATAAAAACGCATAAATAGAAGCAACCAACACAATAAACAGAAATAAAATTAATACCTCTATAGTGTTTGTGTTTATCCTTGTGTTTTCAAAATTATGGAAGCTATCAAGGCTATAAATTTCTTTCTCCATAGGTGGTTCAATATTCATATCAAAACGAATAGTCATTTGAAAACCCATTGATCACTAGACATTTTAAAAACATATCTTTGTTACAATGTAATGATTGATTAATAGGTACTCTGTCATCATTTTTCTTCTCCCAATTAGTGTTTTTTATCTTAACAACAGAGCCTATCTTAACAACAAAGCCAATCTTCTCAGGATATCGGTGATAGTAATCGCGTGCTGTACCGAAGCACATTTTCTCCTCTAGATCTATTTCTTTAATGGTTGTAGGTTGGTCAACAACCTGAAAAATGTAAATGAAAAATATATATACTAAGATTACGGTACGAATGCATTATACATGTACAGAATTATAGTTTAAATTGATTATCAATTGGTAGTGGGATGTTTAGTAATTAACTACATAAGTAACCAAATTAAAATATATAAAAAAGAGGTCTAAACAAACTTTAACTGTTTTCAAGATATTTTTTTCTTACTTTGAAATTTATGTATGACTCGTGCAGATTAATATATCAACACAATAAACCATTCAAAAATAAAATTAACATTTAGTTTAATTGACACGAATGTAACTTTTTAAAAATAATGTAATAAACACCTTTGTCCGAAAGATTTTAAATTTTAAAAAATAATTACAAATATATTCGTAATTAACATATTAAACAATATATATGCATGCGTCCATGGCCAGAGGAATTAACATAAATTCATAGAGTTTCTTAAATATATAAAATAATAATGGAAACAACAAAAATATCAAGAAATTTGTAAAAAAATCAAGAAGAAAAATAATAACAACAAAAATAAATAAAATAATAAATACAATACAAGCAAATTTTGTAAATAAACTTAATACCTCTATAGTGTTTGTGTTCATCACTGTGTTTTCAGAATTATGGAAGCTATCAAGGCTACTAATATCTTCCTCCACAGATGGTTCAATATTCATGTCAAAATCAATAGACATTTGGGATAAAATACAAAAGAGGATTAGATAAAATCATACATGAAACAGTAAAATTAATTAAAAAAATTAGCACTTAAAGATAACATCTGAATATTGAAAAATGAAAACAAAAAGGAGCAGACAGTATAAAGATAATGAAGGAAACTCACAATAGAGGAACATAAGACGTGAAATAGATTGTAAATTCTTCAAAAAGATAAGTAGTAGTCTCACTGAAACGAATTTAAAACGCAAAAAAAAAAATTGCGCAATTATGATAATAGAATTTGAGAATTAAACTATGATATGAATAACAAATGGCTACGATCATATGAATAATAAACGGAATATGTCATTTTGAAAAATTAATCAGATTGATTGTACATTAAATATCAGAATAATGTACTTGTGACCCAGGACAGTTTTAGCGAGTGCGAGAGGAATTGAGGAAAAGCTCTACAAAATTAATTAAACACAAGAAAGAAAACAATTGTTGTTTTTGGCTGAAAACCCATTGGTCATCAAACATTTTGAAAACACATCTTTGTTATAATATAATGATTGATTAATAGGTACTTTGTCACCATTTTTCGTTTCACAATTAGTGTTTCTTATCTTAACAAAAAATTCAATCTTCTCAGGATATCGGTGATAGTAATCGCGGGCCGTATCGAAATATATTCTTTCCTTTGGATCTATTTCTTGAATGTTTGTGGGTTGATCAACAACTTGAAAAATTTAAATGAAAAAATATATATACTAAGATTACGGTCCGAATGCATTATGTGTGTATAGAATTATAGTTTAAATTGACACTCAATTGGTAGTGGGATGTTTAGTAATTAACTACATAAGTAACCAAATTAAAATATATAAAAAAAAGTCTCAACTAGTTTTAACTATTTTTAAGATGTTATTTTTTTCTTAATTTGAAATTTATGTATGCCTCGTGCGGATTGATATACAAACACAGTAAATCGTTCAAAAATAAAATTAACATTTAGTTTAATTGAAACAAATGTTATTTTTTTTTTAAAAAAAATAATAAAATGAACACCTATGTCCGAAAGATCTTAAATTTTAAAAAATAATTATGATTATATTTTTAATTAACATATTAAACAATCAATAATGCTACACATACACCTATTTTACCAATCAAGTCTCAACTAAGTCTTTTTTTCCCACTCTCACCTAGTTATACGCGCTCTACCAAAATTTGAAACCCGAAAACGCGCACTTCCTCTTTCTCCTCTGCAACTCCCCCTCCTTATCCTCCTCTTCCTCCTTTTTCTTCCTACTATTGTCGTCGCTGTCGCAGTCTTTGTCCTCGTTGCCGCCGCTATCGTCATTACTGCCAACATCATCGTAATCTTCTTCTTCTTTCTCCTCTTTCATTTTCTCTTCTTCCTCCTCCTCCACTGCTACGTTGTTGTTGTTGTTGCTATTGTTGTTGTTATGTTGTTGATGACCTTCTTCTTCTTGAAACAGAACAAAATTTTCATAGAAAATAGTACCGGATTTGCATATAAAACAGAACCGGATTCTAAAAAGAAAGGTGGATTTTTGCTTTTTTAAAAAATTGAACCGGGTTTTCTATAGAAAATGAAGTGGGTTTTGTTGAAAAACAGAATCAGATTTCTGGAAGAAAAAAAAAGTGAACTTTTGATTTTAAAAAAAACGAACAGGATTTTCTAGAGAAAATAAAGTGGATTTTGTTAAAAAACAGAACCAGATTTATTTGAAAAACAGAATTCATCAAACTCCAAAGGAGATCTGAGTACATTTGAGTACATAATAAAAACAACAAAAACATAAAACACAAAACAAATCAAAACTCAGAATTGGATTTCTTATAAAAAAGAAACCAGATTTGTTGAATAAAAGAAATAGATTTCGTCTCTTCTTCTTCATCATTTTCTTCAATGAATTGCATCTCATTACAAAAACAGAACCAGATTTTTATAAAAGCTGAACCGGACTTGTCAAATAAAAGAAACATATTTCTCTTTCCTTCTCTTTATCATCTTCTTCAATGAATCGCATTTCATTACAAAAACAAAACCAGATTTCTTATAAAAATAGAACCGGATTTGTTGAACAAAAGAAACGGATTTCTTCTCCTTCATCGTCTTCTTCAATGTTCGTATCTCATTACGAAAACAGAACCTGCTTTATTTTAAAAACAGAACCGGATTTCTTTAATAAAAGAAACATATTTCTTCTTTTTTTGTTCTTCATCATCTTCTTCAATGAAATGCATTTCATTACAAAAACAGAACCAGATTTCTTTAAAAAATAGAACCGGATTTATTGAATTAAAAAATGAATTTCTTCATTTCTTCTTCTTCTTCATCTTCTTCTCCTCTTCTATGTTGTCTTCCTTCTCCTCCCCTTCTCCCATCTTCTTCTTCTCCACTATTAATGGCATCATCAGCGTCATCATTGTCGTTGTCAGAAGTACTTGGTTGGACTTGATTGGGTAAAAGACTTGGTTGTCTAGCATTTTTGGTTGGTCAAAGAAGTTAACATACATTCATGCAGCTTGTGAAATATATAAACTAATAATAAAAACAACAAAAATATCAAGAAGTTTCTAAAAAATCAAGAAGAATAATAATAGCAACAAAAATAAATAAAATAATAAATACAATACAAAGAAAGTTTATATAAAAAAAATAACATAATAACAACGCATAAATATAAGTAACCAACACAATAAATAAAAATAAAATTAATACCTCTATAGTGTTTGTGTTTATCACTATGTTTTTAGAATTATGAAAGCTACCAAAGCTACGAATATCTTCCTTCATAGATGGTTCAATATTCCTGTTAAAATCAATAGCCATTTTGGATAAAATACAAAAGAGGATTAGATAAAATCCTATATGAAACAGTATAATTAATTAAAAAATTAGCACTTGAAGATAATCACTAATGACATCTGATTAATGAATAAAGAAAAACAAAAAGCAGCATACAAGATAAAGATAGTGAAGGAAAGTCATAATAGATGAACATGAGATATAAAATTGATTGTAAATTCTTTCAGATGATAAGGAGTAGTCTCACTGTAACGAATTTAAAATGTAAAAAAAAATGGTATAATTATGATAATATAATTTGAGAGTCAAACTATGATAATAATAAATGGCTATGATCATATGAATAATAAACGGAATATGTCGAAAATTAATCAGATTTATTGTATATTATATGTCAGAATAATGTATATGTGACCTAAGGCAGTTTTAGCGCGTGTGAGAGGAATTGAGGGGAAAGCACTACAAAATTAATTAAACCACAAGAAAGGAAACAATTAGTTGTTTTTTTGGAAAACCCAATGGTCACCAAACATTTTGTAAACACATCCTTGTTACAATGTAATGATTGATTAATAGGTACTTTGTCACCATTTTTGTTTCCCAATTAGTGTTTCTTGTCTTAACAACAAACCCAATATTTTCAGCATATGGCTGATAGTAATCGCATGCCTCTTCTAATGTGCCGAAGCATATCTTTTCCTCTAGATCTATTTTCTAAATGATTGTAGGCTGATCAACAATCTGAAAAAGAAAAATGAAAAAATATATATACTAAAATTACAGAACGAATGCATTATGCATGTACAGAATTATAGTTTAAATTAATACTTAATTTGTAATGTGATGTTTAGTAATTAACCATATTTAAATATAAAAAAAAAGCTCAACTAGCTTTAACTATTTTCAAAATGTTATTTTTTTTTCTCAATATGAAATTTATGTATGACTCGTGCGAATTATTATATTAACATAGTAAACCGTCCAAAAATAAAATTAACATTTAATTTAATGGAAACGAATGTTATTTTTTTTAAAAAAAAAATAATACAATTGATGTAGCGAGAATCTTTTCAAATTAAACAAGATCTCTCAACATTCCGACAAGTGAATCGGATCAAGTAGTACCACAAAAGAGTGGGATATCGTTCCCAACGAGTAGAAGGGCATTAATCAATATTTCTAATATATGTTCCTCTAAGTAGATCCAAATAATGAAAGTAATGCAACACCTTCAAACTAAAGAAACAAACAATAGACCGCAATCATAATCATGCAAAAGAATGCAAGAATGTAATGAATAACAACTAAACAATCACAAGAATTATGTGTGAATGAACAAGAACTTATGAGATGAAAACAAGATTAAGAAAGATTCAATAAAACCAAACAAGATTAAGGGATAGGAGATATTCATAAACACAACTTCATAATCCAACATCAACATATATTTTTCTGCAAGTAATATCTACAACAATTCACCATGAATCCTAGTATAACTAAATCCTAATCTCTTAGCAATCTAGTTTCTCTTCAACCTACTTGATCATCAATCTC
>JASCZI010212422.1:12039-22736 GCA_036250425.1 Stylosanthes scabra
TATGATTGAAACCTCTAACAATCAACAAGATCAATGGAAAAAATTAATATGTTACATATTCAATCACATGCAAACCTCATATAATCATCAAAGATTCTAATACATATCAAATCACATGCCTATCTCTAGGTCATATAAAGAAACATGGAATAATTCTTGAATATGTTTGAATGCCTATTCTCTCAAACTCAACAATCCAAAACAAGAAAGATCAATTATTCGTCAACAACCGAATCTTTAAACAATCATGACAAAGAATCAAACAAGATGCAAATCAATCATCTATGTGATAAAAATTCAGATTCATATAATGGCACATATATTCAATTACATCATCTCTAATGCAAAGAAAACGCATGAGAGATCATTCTTGAACTAGTTTATGCTATCAAGATCAATGCAAGACCAAATTATATGTCACTTATTCAATCAAACATTAACAAAGACAATACATAAACCATCAAATAATATGTTTAATCTCATGATCTAGAATAGAAATTAAACCAAAGTAAGAACCAATTATACCTCTCGGTTATCTTAATCCTTGAATTGATGAACAAGATGAATCCTTTGAATAATTAGTAGAACTTGCAGATTTGAATACTTTATTGGATTAATCCATTGGCTTGATAGAATAGAGCTCCTCCTCCTTAATCTTCAAGAGAGTTTAGTCACTCATGATGATGAATGACTTCAAGAAAGTGATGAATGTGGTTCTTGAATGCATGAATATTCAAAGAACTTCAAAGAAAGTAATGAAAAGATAAAATCTTCAAAGAAAAGAAGGTATAAACTGAATTTCCTCTTCACTAATTGAAATGAATGTTACAAGAAAGGTTGATGGAAAACTTCAAAGAACTAGAACTAAACTAAAGAGAAACTAAAGATGAATTCTCTAAAGTAAAAGATGTAAAAATTCTAGACTATGACAAAGTGATGCTTAGATGATAAAAGCTTTTAAAAAACTGCCTCTAATGTGAAGTTTTTCATCTATATATAGGCTTACAAAAGGAATAAATGAAATACAAATGCATTGGAAATGAAATTATAATTCTGCCCAAGAACAAGGAGTTCCCACGCCTAGACTTTGGCTTCCACGCCTAGGCGTGGGACTCTGCTTGCAAACTTGGCTCTGTTTCCCTTAAATAAGTCCTCCCACACCTAGACTTTGGTTCTAGCGCCTAGGCGTGGGCTTCTGGTTGTCATTGGATGCTTGGGCGTTGGCTAGGACGCCTATACTTTGAGCTCTGGATGCTTGGGCACACCTAGACGTGGATTGCTTGGCTCTGACTAGGTATTTGGAAGCCTAGGCGTTGGGCTCTACGCCTAGGCGTGGGGGCTCTGACCAGAATGCTTCCAAATCTTCGTTTCTTGCTCCTCAAGCTTCCTTCCTCTATTTTTCTTATAATTTAACAATAAACTACTCAAAGTAACAGTGTTTCATCATAATCAACCATGTTCTAACAATTTATGCTATTTTTACCAATTATAACATGAATCTAAGTAAATTAGGTGAAGAATACAACATGAATTAGGAGGTTTTATCTACAATGATGCTCATGCATCAACAATGAACATCTATATCCGAAGATCTTAAATTTAAAAAAGTAATTACAAATACATTCGTAATTAACATATTAAACAATATATGTGCCCGCATCCATGCCGAGAGGAGTTAATATACATTCATACAGCTTCTTAAATATATAAAATAATAATAAAAACAACAAAAATATAAAAAAGTTTGTAAAAAATAAGGAAAAAATAATAATAACAAAAATAAATAAAATAATGACTATAATACAAAAAAAGTTTGTAAGAAAAAATAACATAATAACAATGCATAAATATAAGTAACCAACACAATAAACAAAAAATTAATACCTCTATAGTATTTCTGTTCATCACTATATTTTAAGAATTAACAAAGCTATCAAAGTTATGAATATCTTCCTTCACAGGTGGTTCAATATTCATATCAAAATCAATAGCCATTTGGGATAAAATATAAAAAAGATTAGATAAAATCCAACATAAAAGAGTAAAATTAATTAAAAAATTAGAACTTGAAAATAATCAGTAATGCCAACATCTAATTAATGAAAAATCAAAACAAAAGAAAGCAGACAAAATAAAAATAGTGAAGGAATCTCACAATAAATTAACAGGAGATGTGTAATGTATTGTAAATTCTTTCAGATGATAAAGAGTAGTCTCACTGAAACGAATTTAAAATATAAAAAAAAAACTATGCAATTATGATAATATAATTTAAGAATCATACTACGATATGAGATATGAATAATAAATGGTTATGATCATATATGAACAATAAACGAAATATTCCGTTTTAAAAATTAATGAGATTGATGGTACATTAAATGCTAGAATAATGTATATGTGACCCAAGACAGTTTTAGCGCATGTGAGAGAAATTGAGGAGAAAGTACTACAAAATAAATAAAACACAAGAAAGGAAACAATTGGTTGTTTTTCGATGAAAATCCATTAGTCACCAAATATTTTAAAAACCCATCTTTGTTAAAATTTAATGATTGATAAATAGGTACTCTGTCAACATTTTTCGTCTCCTAATTAGTGTTTTTTATCTTAACAACAAAGCCAATCTTCTTAGTATATCAATGATAGTAATCGCGTGGCTCTTGTAATGTAACGAATCACATCCTTTTCTCTAAATCTATTTCCTAAATGGTTATAGGTTGATCAACAACTTGAAAAATGAAAATAAAAAATATATATACTAAGATTACGATACATTATGCATGTACAGAATTATGGTTTAAATTGATACTCGATAGTGGGATGTTTAGTAATTAACTACATTAGTAACCATATTAAAATATAAAAAAAGATGGCTCAACTAGCTTTAACTATTTTCAAGATGTTACTTTTTGTTAATATGAAATTTATGTATGACTCGTGCGGATTAATATATCAACATAATAAACCGTTCAAAAATAAAATTAACCTTTAGTTTAAATGAAGCGAATGTTACTTTTTTTTAAAAAAAAAATAATACAATCAACACCTATGTCCGAAAGATCTTAAAGAAAAAAATAGTTACAAATATATTTGTAATTAACAAATTAAACAATATATATGCCTGCGTCCATGTCCAGAGGAGTTAACATGTACTCATACAGCTTTTTAAATATATAAAATAATAATAAAAACAACAAAAATATAAAGATATTTGTAAAAAATCAAGAAGAAAAATAATAATAACAAAAATAAATAAAATAAGAAATACAATACAAGCAAAGTTTGTATGAAAAAAAATAACATAATAACAACGCATAAATATAAGTAACCAAAACACAATAAACAAAAACAAAATTAATACCTCTATAATATTTGTGTTCATCATTATGTTTTCAGAGTTATGGAAGCTATCAAGGCTACCTATATCTTCCTCGATAGGTGGTTCAATATTCATGTCAAAATCAATAGCCAATTGGGATAAAATACAAAAGAGTAGATAAAATTCAACATGAAATAGTAAAATTAATTTAAAAAAATTAGAACTTGAAGATAATCAGTAATAACATCTGATTAATGAAAAAAATCAAAACAAAAAGGAACACACAAAATAAAAATAGTGAAGGACACTCACAATAAATTAACAGAAGAATGTAATTAATTGTAAATTCTTTCAGATGATAAGAAGTAGTCTCACCGAAACGAATTTAAAATGTAAAAAAAAAATTGTGCAATTATGATAATATAATTTAAGAACCAAACTAGGATATGAATAATAAATGGCTATGATCATATATGAATAATAAACAGAATATTCCATTTTGAAAAATTAATTAAATTGATTGTACATTAAATATCAGAATAATTATATGTGACCCAAGACAATTTTAATGCGTGTGAGAAGAATTGAGGGGAAAGTACTACAAAATTAATTAAACCCAAGAAAGGAAACAATTTGTTGTTCTTAGCTAAAAATCCATTGGTAACCAAACATTTTGAAAACCCATCTTTGTTACAATGCAATGATTGATTAATGGATACTCTATCATCACTTTTCGTCTTTCAATTAGTGTTTCTTATCTTAACAACAAAGCCAATCTTCTCAGCATGTCGGTGATAGTAATCATGTGCCTCTTCTAATATGTTAAGGCACATCCCTTCCTCTAGATCTATTTCCTAGATGGTTGAAGGTTGATTAACAACTTGAAAAATGAAATAAAAATATATATACTAAGATTTCAGTACGAATGCATGTACAAAATTATGGTTTAAATTGATACTCAGTTGGTAGTGGAATTTTTTTTTTTTTTTGGTAACTTTGGTAATGGAATGTTTAGTAATTAACTACATAAGTAACCATATTAAAATATATAAAAAAATGGCTCAATTAGCTTTAACTATTTTCAAGAAGTTATTTTTTTTAATATGAAATTTATTATGACTCTTGCGGATTAATATATCAACACAATAAACTGTTCAAAAATAAAATTAACATTTAGCATAATTGAAACGAATGTTATTTTTTTTTAAATAATACAGTGAGCACCTATGTCCAAAAGATCTTAAATTAAAAAAAAATAATTACAAATATATTTATAATGAACATATTAAACAATGTATACGCCTACATCAATGTCAGAGGAGTTAACATACATTCATACAGCTTCTTAAATATATAAAATAATAATAAAAACAAAAAAAAATATCAAGAAGTTTGTAAAAAATCAAGAATAAGAATAACAATAACAAAAATAAATAAAATAATAAATATAATACAAGCAAAATTTATATGAAAAAATAACTTAATAATAACGCTTAAATATAATTAACTAACACAATAAACAAAAATAAAATTAATACCTCTATGGTGTTTGTGTTCATCACTATATTTTCAGAATTATGAAAGCTATCAAGACTACAAATATCTTCCTCCACAGATAGTTCAATATTCATGTCAAAATTAATAGTCATTTGGGATAAAATATAAAAAAGGAGTAGATAAAATCTTACATGAAACAGTAAAATTAATTAAAAAAATTAGCACTTGAAGATAATCACTAAAAACAACATCTGATTAATGAAAAATCAAAACAAAAAGGAGTAGACAAAATAAAGATAGTGAAGGAAACTCACAACAGATGAACAGGAGACGTATAATGGATTGTAAATGTTTTCAGATGATAAGGAGTAGTTTCACCGAAACGAATTTAAAATGCAAAAAAAAAAAAAAAAGAAAAAAAAGAAAAATAGAAAAACTGTGCAATTATGATAATATAATTTCAGAACCAAACTATAATATGAATAATAAATGACTATGATCATATGAATAATAAACGGAATATGTCATTTTGAAAAATTAATCACCTTGATTGTACATTAAATGTGAGAATAATGTATATATGACCCAAGGCAGTTTAGCGCGTGTGAAAAGTATTGAGGGGAAAGCACTATAAAATTAATTAAACACAGGAAAGGAAACAATTGATTGTTTTTTGCTAAAAATCCATTGATTACCAAACATTTTGCAACTCTAATAACGTGATGTTTAATCATAATGTTTGAATGAGTATATAGAAAAAAGCTTTCTATTCAAAATTTCGGGGTGTATCAATAGGTATATTGCATGTCATTTGAAGTCATACCTGATCGAGGAGTAGTAACACTGCATGTATGGTGGAGAAATAATAGTTAATTAGACAGTCCTATTAGCTAACCAATAAATTTAAAATCAATATCCATAAAAAAAATGGATGTTTTATGAGCCAGTTTGGTAATGTTGTGGCGCTCAAAAAGCTGTTGAGCTCAATAATTTGGTTAATTGTTTGCAGAAATTGAGAGAAAATACAAGAAGAAAAGGAGAAAACTTGAGGAAGAAGAAACCAAGAAAAGAATGAAGCTTAGGAGTGAAGAAACAATCTCAAACGTCTAGGCGTGGCCCAAACGTGACTCATCACAAGTCTCCCAAGCAAATCCGAGCTCACACTAAGTTCACCAAGTCACGTTTGGACCATGTTATAACAAAGGCCAAACATGACTCAAGCAAGCAAGGCAAAGCAAGTCACGTTTAGCATAGGTCAAACATAGGCCAAACATGACATCAAACGTGGTCTCGGATTCATTCAAGCTCAAGCAAGCCAAGTTCAAGCTCACCAAGTCACGTTTGGGAACACCCAAAATATGAGGACACTTCACCACCCAAAACATGGCCTTTTCTCCTCAATCAAGCCCAAGATCAAGTTCAGAATTTTTGTAATGGTTACGGTCAGTAATTAGTAATTCTATTAGGTTTAATATTAAGTATAAATAGAGGACTTAGCACTAGGATTAGGGCATCTTACATTCGGTCAATTTCAATTCTACGTAAAATTAGGATTTCTCTATTTTGTTGCTCTCGGCTATGAGCAACTAGTTTTCCCAAAGTTGAGGATGAGGAGCTCTCATAATTCAATTTCACTTTCCTTTCAGTTGCAAGCTTTAATTTCTATTAAAGGTTCAATTATGTTCTTCAATTAATAAGGAATCAATTCCACTGAAAGGTAACATTGATTCTGTCTTTGTTTAACTGAACATGATTTAGAATTGTTCCACACATTAATTTACTCATCGAACTAGAGATAGGAATTTAAGTATTTGTGCAATTGTTGTGTGATAATTCAATTGGATTAGAACTAAGTTAGATAAATGACATAAAATCTAATCTAATACCACTTTTGAATTTCACAAGAACCAAACCAGATCTGATCTTCAAATTCTATTTCATTGATTAATTAAGAGATTAATAATTGATTAAATTAGAGAAAGCTAAATCACTAAGAGATTATGGTTTAGTTAATTAGGATTCATTGTGCATTGGAAGAAAGTGGATAATTGAATTAGGGTTGTGTTGGGTGAATATCTCTAAATCCTTGGCTGTCCCTTATTGTTGATTTCTTATCATTGTTTTGATTATTTGTTGCCCAAGTTTATTTGAATTGCACGTTACTGCCTTACTCCAAGTTGTGAGATTTTGCATGTTCCTAATTGATTTTATTTGATACAGATTCATCACATCACTTTAATAATTGATTTGGTCTAATTACAGAATTAATTGATCATTATTGCTTAGTCCGTTAATCCTCGTGAAAACGATACTCTACTCATTTTTGATTACTTGATACGATTCGGTGCACTTGCCGATAGAGCCCCGGAACTCCGCAAGAATTTCGGGCATCATTTCATGAAATATCTATGGAGTTATATTTATATTTGATTTTCAAAAATTTTTTATTCTATGATATAAGACGTTCTGGTTTTAACTTTTTGGATGTTCTCCTTTTATGTCTTATTCGTTTGTTGATTTATTAGTTAGAAAAATATTGATTACCTATAGTTTCCTTAATTAAAATATACTTCTTTGGAAATAGTGGGTACAACCATTAAATCATCATGAGAATAAATGTAAATTCTACAATTAATTACAAAGGAAAAGTCTAGGTAGAGAATAAAAAAAAAACCAACATATCCAATACCTTTCTCTTATGCTTCCCCTCTTTGCCATATTTTGCTACACCTTTTACGTCAAGTTCTACTACCCCAAGCGCAGGCCAAGGAGGACGTTGTTCCTGTTATCATTTCCATTGCAGTTTCAACAATCACAGGAATGACGACGAGTTAGTGGATGAAGGAAAAGGTGGGACTATGGTGGACCACCCTATGTGGTGCATCCATACGGTGGGTTTGAACAAAAGAATCACTGAGGCCATCACAATTTTCAAGTACCAGAAAGGCGAAGGGTTGATTGAAGGAACAGAGTGCTCTGTTTGTTTGAGTGAGTTTAAAGAAGATTTGAAAAAGACGAGTAGAAGACACTGTCAGGCTGTTCCCAAAATGCAGCCATGTTTTCCATCTTCCTTGTATTGATACGTTTTTTGCATCTCACACCATGTCCCATGTGTACTTGTGTAGGGCTCCCATTGTTACCAACTGCAGAGCTCCATAGTTTAGATTATTTATTTTGTAAACATCTTGCTAGATAATCAATAAAAATTTATCCAACGGCTTAAATTAGATAATCTATTTCTCTAGATTTCAGATGTTCTATTTCTAAAAAAATATAAAGTTGGCTGATTGTTGGCTTTTTTTGTTGATTACCCATACTTTATCATTATAAATTTGGACGATCACTTTTATTTTGTTGGATAATCTATTTTATAATTTTAGGAGATCATTTTTTTAATGATTTATTTTTTAATTTTGATGATCATATTTTATTGGTTAGTATTGGCTAATATTGTATTGGTTACCTAGCATAATTGAATTATAAATAGTCGGAATCAGTTTTCAATAGAATTTATCAAATACATATGTAAATGACAAAGATATATATTTTTATTAGAAGTATATATGGCTTCATATTTATATTTTATTTCAATTTTTATGGAATGTAAAGAATAAATTTTTTATAATAAAATTTTTTTTCTGTATTAATTTAAATTTATATCGAATAAGTTATCTTTTGAATGATACAAATGACACATGTTTCTAAACTTTCTCCATTTAACATGTGAATTCATATAATAACATCAATCAATTGCTGGAGTTTGAATGCATAATGGTTGATGAGAGTCTTTGTAATTAAATATTGGAATTTGTCATCCCACCCTTCTTTATATAAAAAAGGTAATATAAAACTAAAATTGTCCGATTTTTTAATATGCTTATAAAAATATTAATATTATGGAATAAATAGGTAGAGAAGAAGAATATATGTAAACTAAATCGAAGATGATAAGAAAATGTTATGTTGCACTCTTATTATAATATTATTTTATAATAAGAATAGATGAATGAAAGAAAGTGTAAGAACACTTGTAAGAAAGCAAACACATTATGCTCTTACTGGTGTATTGAAATTGGTTACTATTGGTGCATTAGAGTTTGTTATTTATACAAGTTTCATTAACTAACAATGAATATATTAATATATCCATTAGACCAACTCAATAAGACATTAGACTGACTCAACAAAACATTAGTGGAGGACATCATCATTGTCAAACACCAATGCTCCATGTTGCTCTATGCTCTTCACACGACAATGTGTGGCACTTATAAGACTGTATGACACTTTTGCTGTCCATTGAATGTTTGGCTCATAAATGCTTGGCTCACCTTCTCAATGGCTTAGAAATGTTAGTCATTTAGTTGCATTAGAGCCGTGGCATGGTTTGGCTTTTGAGCCTATATGTTGGGTCAAATTTGGGTTATTTTTATTTTAATAAGGATTTCAGTGATATAGAGCTTCTTTTGACAATTTTGCCTTGTACAAAAATCACAAACAACTTTTTCTATTTTTTTATTAGCCAAAGGTAAATGTTCTCGTTCGCAAATAAAAAAAAAAAAAAAAACAAATGTTCTCGTTCATTAGAGTAATATTGATTAATTATGCTCAAAAATGCCATCATTGTTACCGGTTCGTTACAACGTTACATGACGTTTAAATTTGGTGCTATTAAATCCATGTAAATGTAAATATCTAATTTATTTCCAAATTCAAAAAAAATATCTGATTTATTTCCAAATGTTGACAATATGATCGAGAACCATTTTTTTCCACCAAAGTCGAGACGATTTTAGTTTCTCTTTATTAAAATGTTGACGTATGAATCATTATTTTTATTTTTTAATAAAAGATAGTTGCATTTTATTTCATTGAATAGAAAAAAAAGAATACATATGAGTTGTGTTCAATTTGAACAAACAAAGTAAAAGAAGATGAGATCTTCACAAAAATTAAAGATATAAATATTAAATAAAGTTTGAGAAAAAGATACTAAGAAAGAAGAAGATTAAGAGTGGTGGTATCTCTGCAACTCAAGGTTGATTTTGACGACCGAGGGCACGAATCATTTCGAGGAGATTCGGCTTTGAAGATGTGTTGGCTTACCGGGAGATAATCGTCGATAGTTTTCTGTAGACTGTAGTATTCGTAGGATTATTTAAAAACCATTTATCAAAACCACACAATAACTCAATTTACCTTTCATGATTCGACATTGATTATTAGTTTCACAGATAAAACCATTTTCGGGAGAGCAGTATATACAAATCCTACTAGTTTATTAATGTCAGGGTCTCCCAAA
Source organism: Stylosanthes scabra (assembly GCA_036250425.1). Taxonomy (NCBI): domain Eukaryota; kingdom Viridiplantae; phylum Streptophyta; class Magnoliopsida; order Fabales; family Fabaceae; genus Stylosanthes; species Stylosanthes scabra. Next base: position 22,161 of record JASCZI010212422.1, read on the forward strand.
CTCCGACAATTCTTGCAGAATACTTTAATGTCTCGCAATTCCAAAAAGCCAATCCAAACAAGCACTTATAATATTTTTGTAATCAAATGTAAAGTGTCCTCGAGTATAGTTGTATGGAAAATTTTTAATATTTTGGCCTAATTATCTCGCCTATACATGTGTATACAAACCAAGCATGATTCGAGGATGAATATTGTTAGTCACAATGCACAACACTCAAGAGGGGGGTGAATTGAGTGTTCAAACAACAATAGAAAATTTTTGCGGAAGTATAAATTGCTATGGAAATAAATTGCTCAAATGATTGTACTAGTATTTTTCCAAGGACTTAAGCCACTTCTTAAGTACTTACAAGGAGCTTGTACTTTCCAAAACACTTGTATAAATGTAAATAACGAAATTATAAAAGATAAGAGATAGAGATACGATACACCAATCTTTAGAGTGGTTCGGCACAATCCTCGCTTACGTCCACTTTCTTTCTCAATCGCAATTGAGAAGTTCTACTATAATCAAGCTTCAAGGTGCTTGATAAAACCGTTTACAATCTTGAGTATTAGATCCTAATACCTCACG
>JASCZI010212423.1:5557-20918 GCA_036250425.1 Stylosanthes scabra
GTATAGATTATTGGGATCAATATTGCATTCCTCATACATACATATGGTACTTTGCTTACAAAAATGACTACATAAAACACTGCATCCTTTAAGCAACTATCATCCCATGCCATTAGGCTTTCCCTTCACTACTAGGCCACTAGCTGCTTTAAATGTTTCAGTACTGCGGTTTCTGAAACCAATTAAATTCATCAGATTCAAATCCTCTAGCTTTTTGCATTTTGTTACTTGAATCACAATAAATTAATTGCTCTAATTGAGTGCATAATTTCAAGAAGAAGAATAAGGAATCCATGTTGTAACAATAAAATTTATGTGCAGTCCTTGAATTAATTAATTCACTAATAATAAAGTTACAATAGAATTGAAGGAGGTGTATCTATTCTTCTGTATATGTATATATATCTCATAATAAAGGCAGTTAGCTATAACTATTTCAGTTTGTTGGATGAATACTTGAAAACTCAATGATTAAAGCTAAGTTTGTTGCTTCGATTTCGCATTTTGTTACTCCCGTCAGCCATGATTATCTAAACCTTTGCTATAGCTTAAACAATTCATAAGCATATGCATAAGTAGGAGGAGATAAATTTGCATATACAAGTACTAGGTTGCTGTTACAATTTCTAAATCTGCCAAAAACTTAATCAATACTGGTGCTGTTCTGATACTCTGACATTTTAGAACAGAGAGACTTGATTTAGCAAATTAAGAAGATTTAATTCACAAACATGAACTAATTTCTTACTTTTCACAAATATTCTCACAGCAAGTATTAGTACTATATATGGTTGCATTTAGCAATTAAACTTATAAAGAATTACTGGTTATATATGATCCAATTTCCAATATAATACTAATAACAACTCACAGACACATCCTTCACCTTCAAGTCTTAAAAGTTAAATATAATCAAAGTAATAAAGATGGTTAATCAACTTTTGAGAATTGAGGATGCCATTTAGATTTAACTAATTCCTTTCTTGTCTGTGTTAACCACCATTAAATATTATTAATTTTATGCTTAGCTTAGCTTGGTTCCATATATACTTGCACAAACGTTCTTACGGCAAGAATAGATGCCTGTGACAAACATAAACATTGATGAATTTGGATTTGCTTAATATGACTTAATTATGGCATTCATTTACAGAATATGGTCCATGGTAAAACCTTGTTCTGTTCAATCACCTTCTCACTCCTATTTCACCTACTTCTCCACACAGCAAAGGAAGAATTTCTCAAATTATATTGTTTGAATAATATTTAAGGTACATATATTGTCTCAACTTTTTTAGGGTGTTTAATTTGCTCTTTAATTTCTCACATAGCATAGCATGCATAGGTTTGGATATTTAATTTATTTGTTGTTGCGCACTTATGATAATTGTGAGGTTGATTCAAGAATTCTCAAGGCATTGGTGGACACATTATCATGCCATTGTTGCTTATTGCTATATAGGAGCCCTTAATTAAGAAGGAGAAGGAACATCTTTCCAAATCAATGTAAGTTGTATGTTTATTGAAATAATTAAACTACTCATCAATTTAATTATATTTGTCGACTTATATATAGTTTCCATTTTTATTATTAAATATTAAGTTGTATAAGATAGTATACATTAAGACTAAGTTGACTATTTAATGATTAAAATTACCCACTTTTAAGACTGAAATTTTAAAATAAAAATATATTTGATGTCATTCAAGAGATAAGGTCTATCACAAACACTAAAAGTTTCTGAAATGACAAAGATTCATTGAAGATAGTTTGTTGTTTTAACAGGACATGAAATATTAAAATTATTAATTAAGTACGTAATAAATAGTATTGGATTATATAGAACAATTTTCTTTATATTCTTAGTGAATCAGATTAATAAAAAATAAAGTCATCATTAATTATTTGATGAAATCTACGCCGTCGCACACTTGGGACTGGGGAACTATTTTTATGTGTCTAGTTAGATTATGCATCTTTTCAATTTTACAGAGAGAAAATAGAAAATAGAAAATAGATCAATGCTATTATATTGTTGTTCATATAGAAAATATCATGAATTTGCTTTTATATTTTTTTTATACCATGCATTATTCTCTTTTTACATGTTACATGTACTAGCTACACCTGCCATTGAAGAGAAATTAGCTGGTTCAAGTTTTTAATGATTAAAGGTGAGAGACACATTGTTCTTTCTTATTTTCTTTGTATAACTGGAAATGGAAATCCTGCTTATACAAACATATATCCATTTCAATACAGGGGACTGAGATGGCAGACAGTGTGGTGAGCAGCATTGTTAATCTGGCAGTGGATAACTTGTCAAGGCTACTCATTGATGAAGTGAATTTACTTTCTGGTGTGAAAGATGATATTACTTCTCTGAGCAACGATCTCAGGTTCATGGCAGCCTTCCTCAAGAACTCCGAGGGGAAGCGCAGCAATGAATTAGTGAGAGAAATGGTGAACCAGATCAGAGAAGTGGCTTTCCAGTCCGAAGACACCATTGACATGTATGTTGTCAACGTTGCCAGGCACAAAAGCTTAAACAAGTTGCGGAGGTGCTTTCACTCAGTAGGCCACGTGTCGATGCTCCACGAGGTGAATGCTCAAGTTAAAGCAATCAAGTCCACTCTTGAAGGTATCTATAAAAACATAGCCATTTATGGCATTGATGAAATGGATTTCAAGAGTAGTGGTGCTACAGAAGGAGCCGGTGTAGAGTATGTTCATAGGAGAAGGAGAGACGTGGAAGAAAAAGAAGTGGTGGGTTGGTGAATGAATCTAATGTGGTTATTGAGAAGCTCAGAGAACCAGATCCTAATCTGAATGTGGTTTCCATAATTGGCATGGGTGGATTGGGAAAGACCACTCTTGCTAAGAAGGTCTACAACAAGGATGAGTTGAAGAACATGTTTGATTGTTGTGCATGGAGTTATGTGTCCAATGATTATATAATTAGAGATCTACTTTTGAGCCTTTTGAAATGCTTGAAGCCATCCATAGTTGAATGTAAAGATTTGAGTGTGGAGGAACTGAAGGATAAGCTAAGTGAGTGCTTGAAGGGGAAGAAGTATTTGGTGGTGCTTGATGACATTTGGAAAACTCAGGTGTGGGATGAGTTGAAAGGGGCATTTCCAGACGACAGAAATGGGAGTAGAATAATTATAACAAGTCGTCTAAGAGAGGTGGCATTGTACAGTCGCGCATCCTTTGTGTATGACCTTCCCTTCCTTGATGAAGAAGTAAGTTGGAAGTCTTCTCCAAGAAGATCTTTGGAGATAAAGAGTGTCCATCTGATCTAGAGCCTCTGGGTAGAGCAATGGCTACAAATTGTAAGGGATTACCGCTTGCCATTGTTGTGTTAGCAGGGCTAGTTGCAAAAAGAGAGCGGTCTGGAAGAGAATGGCGTCAAATCAGGGATTGTGTTAGTTGGCATCTTGCTAAAGACAAAATGGTGGAAACAATATTGGAGCTTAGCTATGATGACTTGCCTCCAGAACTGAAGCCATGCTTTTTATATTTGGGGATGTATCCAGAAGATTATGAGATACCTGGGAGAATATTATGCCAATTGTGGATAGCTGAAGGGTTCATTCAGGCAAAACAAGTTAGACCATCAAATTCACCAAAACCAGAAGATATTGCTGACATGTATTTAGATATACTTGTGGAGCGGAGCTTGGTGCAAGTGGCAAGAAGGAGGAGCGATGGGGGTGTGAAAACATGTAGAATCCATGATCTTCTCCGTGACCTCTGCATCTTAGAGAGCAGAGAAAACAAGTTTATGGAAGTGTGCACAGAATTGGATGCTAATGAGTCTAATTCTCGTAGGATGTCTCTCCAGTATAAAGAAGAAATGTTGCCAGCCAAAGATAACCAATCACATGCACATACACATACACGCTCTTTGCTCCTTTTTGGTGATTATACTACTTGGTATAGCAAATCACCAGGGTGGAATCAGATAAGGGATGGCTCAAAGTTGGCTCGTGTATTGGACATGAACAAGGTGGTGCTACATTCATTTCCAAGTGGATTGAAGACATTGATCCATCTAAGGTATTTGAAAATGAAAATATAAAAATTGAGAACTGCGAATAACGTTTTAGATTCTATATGCAACCTTTGGAATCTAGAAACGCTGCATTTAATGTTTGGAGAGAATGGTTCTGTTATTCTACCGAGCAAAATATGGAAGCTCAAGTCACTCAAGCATATTTATGTAAAATATGATGATTCCTTAACAATGCTACTTCCTAAAGGAGGAGCCTCAATGCGGAGGAGGATGAAAATTGGCAAAACAAGGGTGGAGAATATCCAAACTCTGGGTCACATCTCTGTCAAAGCACAAACAGTAAGCCTACTAAGCAAGTACATCTTCCCCAACTTGACAAAAGTAACTTTATGTGGAAAGTGTGAAGAGCAAGAAGTAGAACTATTAGCGAAGATTCTGCCGTTCCTAAACAAACTCCGTAAGCTAAAGCTAATTAACATCTGGGGTATTCCATCAGTTCCGAATGTAATTCCTACAAGTCTTATCAAGATTACCTTTAGTAGCTGTCGCAATCTAGATTCGAGATTGATCAAGACTCTGGGACAGCTTGCCGACCTGCAAATCTTGAAACTATATGGAGGACATATATATGGCGGGGATGTTAATTGCGCAGCTGGGGACTTCCCACAGCTTCAAGTGCTGAAAATGAATAATGTTTTCATGGACAATGGCAGGTGGAAAATAGAAGAAGGAGCAATGGCTTGCATTCCACGTCACATGTTCCCACACTAAATGCTCAGCCATGATGACTAAGAGTGAGGTTGTATTCATCATCAATAGCCAAGCCAGGCCCCTCAAGCATTTCTTTGCTTTTCTATGTTTCTTGATTGTGGTTGAATATGTTTCACTTGGATATCTAGTTTCATTCATTACCATGTTGCGTTTAATTTGTTGCTTCATTGTAAAATAGTTGTGCCAATATATTGAGGAGTTGCTTTAATGTTTCTATGTGTACTACCATAAAGGGAGTTAGCTATAACAGTTTGTTGTATAAATATTTGAAATGCTAATTATATAGTTAGAGATCTACTTTTGAGCCTTTTGAAATGCTCGAAGTCATCCACAGATGAATGTAATGTGGAGGAACTGAAAGAAAAGCTAAGTGAATGCTTGAAGGGGAACAAGTATCTGGTGGTGCTTGACGACATTTGGAAAACTCAGGTGTGGGATGAGTTGAGAGGGGCATTTCCAAATGACAAAAATGGGAGCAGAATAATAATAACAAGTCGTCTAAGAGAGGTGGCATTATATAGCAACGCATCCTTTGTGTATGATCTTCCCTCCCTTGATGAACTTGCATTCTTCTAGTTATTATTCGAACTGCAAAATCCCAAGGATTTCAAAATCATTATTCCATTTTGATACAACTACGCAGTTGTCAATCAAGACCATTCATTCTTTATCTTCTTATAGCGAACTCCGGTGTTCAAAGCATGAAAACGACGGGTGGTGGACTTGCAAGGCCACTCCGACACTAAGTCAATAAAATGTGTGAGATAGAATAAAGTATATAAAGAAGAGGAGAGCATACCTTGACTTGAGTTTTAGTGGGTGTATTTATAGGACTTGAGTGTGTGCTTGAATGCTCTGAAGCTGTTAGGGTTTGATGAAATCAAATTCCTATAATCTTGGTGGTCAGTTACTTAGCATAGTCAGTTCAATTATTATCTTAATTTGTTAAGCTTCTTTTTAATTTAATTTAAATGAAGTTGGTTACGTAGTCTTATTTTTTTCTTTCATAATTTCTAAGCACATGTTGTATTTGGTTTATTGGGCTAAAATATGAATCAGGGCCAAGCTGTTTTAGTATTTATATTTGATGGACTCATTTATGTGTCGGGTCATATCAAATACAAATAAATAATAAACCACTTGGCAATTGGGCATATAACGACACCGAGTCAACTAACTAACAAGTCTTCACGCAGAACACTACCAAGTTTCCAAACCCCATCATCATTCATTAGTGAACCACAGCCTCACAACTCACAACTCAATATTCTCAAATCTGAAAAGAAAAAGAAAAAAAAAAAACACACATTTTTTTTTTTTTAATCAGTAGTGCCTTTCTTCTTCTTTAGCAGAGTTCAAATTTGAGGTTGGATTATTTTATCACAGCTTTTGCACATGCGCCTTCTCATCTAGTGTACGTACCTATTGCTCTCTAGTACTTTTTTTTTTTTTTTTTTTTTCTTTCAATGCTTATAAAATATGATAAATTGTGTTGAATAGATGCGATTAGCTTTTTTAGTTGTAGATCAGATTATTTATATATATGTATGTTATGTGTTTTTTTTTTTTTTTCTCTCCTTAGGGAAAGAAGAGTTCTGGTTGACCACTAATAGGTTAGTCATACTACACTACGCAAGCAAGGTTTTCTTCACGTTTCTCTGAATCCCACTTTGGTAAGTATCTAAATATAGTATCTAATTTCTGATCTTGAGTTCATGCTTGAAGCTTGACACTCAAAAGTTCTCTTTCAGTGTAGGAATATGGTAGACAGTGTTGTTACCTTTGCTCTCGACAACTTGTCGCGGTTGCTTGCTAGTGAAGTAACATTGCTTTCGGGCGTGAAGGATCAAATTAGATCCCTAAGTGATGAATTGAAGTTCATGAATATCTTCATCAAGAGTTCTGAGGGAAAGCGCCATGATCCGGTGGTGAGAGAAGTGGTGAACCAGATCGTAGATGCGGCATACGAAGCTGAAGATGTGGTAGACACCTATGTGGTCAATGTCAACAAGCAAAGAAGTAGAAACATGTTGAGCAAGTTCTTCCATAGCAAAGACCATGTGATGATGCTCCATGAGGTGAATGGTCAGATTAACAACATTAAGAGGAGGATCGACGAGATCTATCAAAACAAGTCCAAATATGGCATCCAACAAGGTGATTTTGAAAGTCATATTGAAAACAAAGAATTTGCAAAAGACTTATTGCTTGCTAGAAGGAGGGATGTGGAAGAAGAAGAGGTAGTAGGCTTGGTGCATGACTCCGATGAGGTGATTAGGCAACTTGAGAGAGGAAGTTCGAGTCGTAGTGTTGTTTGCATATTAGGCATGGGTGGTTTGGGAAAGACTACTCTCGCTCGAAAGATCTACAACAGCGACAAAATGAAGCGCATGTTCTCATGTTGTATGTGGAGTTTTGTGTCCAATGACTACAGAGCTCAAGAATTCTTATTGAGTCTTTTGAAGCATTTGAGTTTATCCACAGAGGTTACTGATCAAGAGAAAATGAAAAGAAAGATTAGAGAACACCTGAGTGGAAAGAAGTACCTGCTAGTGCTAGACGACATTTGGAAAACTCAAGTGTGGGATGAGTTGCAAGAAGCCTTTCCTGATGACAACAATGGCAGCAGAATATTGATAACCACACGTGTGGAGGAGATTTCCCACTATACAAGAGCAACCTTCACATACAGACTCCCATTTCTTGATCAAAGTCAGAGTTGGGAACTTTTCTGTAAGAAGGTGTTTTGCAAAGAAGAATGTCCTGATGAACTTGAAACTCTTGGCAGAGAAATGGCAAATGCCTGCAAAGGTTTGCCACTTGCCATTGTTGTGTTGGCTGGTATAGTTGCAAAGAAAGAAAGGTCCCCAAGAGAATGGAATAAAATAAAGAATCATGTTTCTTGGCACTTTGATCAAGAGGACTATAGAATTGTGAATGATATTCTGAAGCTTAGCTATGATGACCTTCCTCATGCATTAAAGCCTTGCTTTCTTTATTTGGGTGTGTACCCTGAAGATTATGAAATCCGTGTGAGAGAATTGTGCCAATTGTGGATAGCTGAAGGGTTCATTCAGGCAAACCAAGTTGGAGCATCCAATTCACCGGAATTAGAAGATATTGCTGACATGTACTTTGATAAGCTTGTGGAACGTAGCTTGGTGCAAGTGGCAAGTAGGAGGAGTGATGGGGGTGTGAAGACATGTAGAGTCCATGATCTTCTTCGTGACCTCTGCATTTTAGAGAGCACAGAAAACAAGTTTATGAAAGTGTGCAGGGAGTTGGATAATAACAAGTGCAATCCCCGTAGGATGTCTCTCCAGTATACAACAACTCAATTTTTGTCAACCAAAAAAGATCAATCACATGCACATACGCGTTCTTTGCTCCGTTTTGGTGAATGGATTGGAGTCGAAACAAAAGGGTGGAATCAGGTAAGGAATAACTTCAAGTTGGCTCGTGTATTGTACATGAACAAAGTGTGGTTGCATTTATCAACTTTTAGTGGATTGAAACTGAACACATTGATCCATCTAAGGTATTTGAAAGTGCAAATAGATTCTGCAAGTTGTATACATGAAGATGTTTTAGATTCTATATGCAATCTTTGGAATCTAGAAACGTTGCATTTGAAGTTTAATCATGAGGCTAGTCCTTCTAGCATACCAAGCAAAATATGGAAGCTCAAGTCACTCAGGCATTTTTGTTTACGTCTTTACACAGCACGAGGGCGGCGGGGAGCATCATTGTCGGGGATGAAAATTGGAGACACACCAGTGGAAAATCTCCAAACTCTTGGTGAAATCTATCTTAATCCAGAAACAGCAAGCGTCCTAAACATGAACATGTTCCCCAACTTGACAAGATTGACTTTACGTGGAGAGTGGGATCGACAAGGAAAAGAACCATTATTAGGGAAGATTTTACAGTGCCTAAACAAACTCCGTAAGCTAAAGCTAGTTGCCATCAGGGATTTTCCATTAGATCCGAATGTATTTCCTTCAAGTCTTACCAAGATTACCATAATTCATGATGATTCTAAAATGAATTCAAGATTCATCGAGACTCTAGGAAAGCTTCTCAACTTGCAAATCTTGAAGGTACGATCCGGATATCTGGATGGCGTTGTTAATTGCGCTGCTGGAGACTTCCCACAGCTTCAAGTGTTTCGTTTGACCGATTTTATTGGCCGGTGGAAAATAGAGGAAGGAGCAATGGCTCACATTCGACAATGCAACATCCCTGAAGACATGCTTATCCGTGACTAAGAGTGAGGTTATATTCATCAATCATCATCAGTAGCCAAGCAAGCCACTTCAAGTTTAATTTTAGCATGTTTTTTTCCTGTGTTTCTTGTTTGTCGTTTAATATCTTTCATTCCATATACTTTCATAATCATTACCATCTACTGTGTGATTTTCCTCATTTTGTCTCCCTAATAATTCTCCTTGTTGCTTAAACCAACTACATATTACTTATTCAATCATATCATCATTGCATATTACAAACCAAGGAATAATGAATGATCACATGTTTCAATTATTAAATGAATGGATGCATGCAATATATAGATTATTTGGAACAATACTTCATTCCTCATATGGTTGATTTACAAAAATTGAATATTGCCAAGCCACCTCTTGACTAAGGAGGAGTTGGAGATAAATTTGCATATACAAGTACTAGGTTGCTGTTACAATTTCTAAATCTGCCAAAAACTAAATATGAAAACAAGCAAGATAAATACAATGGATGATTGAAAAGAAGAAAAAAAATGTTAGCAGATTAAGAACTTCGGAGTTTTTCATTGTTAAATGTTAACAGAGCTGCATCAAAGTCTTCAACCTTGAAATTACTGCTGCTGGGGCGTAATCTGAAAACCAAAACATAACATCACTCAAATGGTTTTATTTTGTTGATATCAATACTGGTACTGTTCTAATACTCTGACATTTTAGAACAGAGAGACTTGATTTATAGCAAATTAAGAAGATTTAATTCTCAAACATGAACTAATTTCTTGCTTCTCACAAATATTCTCACAGCAAGTATTTAGCAATTAAACTTATAAAGAATTACTGGATATATATGATCTAATATAATAATAATTACTCACAAACACATCCTTCATCTTCAAGTCTTAAAATATAAGCAAAGTAATAAAGATGGTTAATCAACTTTTGAGAGATTGAGGATGCTCTTTAGATTTAATTAATTCCTTTCTTGTCTGTGTTAACCACCATTAAATATTATTAGTTTTACTTTTATGCTTAGCTTAGCTTGGTTCCATATATACTTGCACAAACGTTCTTACGGCAAGAATAGATGCATGTGAGTCTGTGAGAAACATAAACATTGATGAATTTGGATTTGCTTAATATGACTTAATTAAGGCACCTTAATTATGGCATTCATTTAGAGATTATGGTCCACGGTAATAACCTTTCCATTTCAGAGTTGCTAATTGCTGTGCCTGCTGCCTGGTGCTGTTCAATCACCTTCTCACTTCTCCAATTTCAACTACTTTTCTCCACATAGCAAAGGAATAATTTCTCAAATTATATTGTTTGAATAATATTTATGGTACATTCATTGGCTCAACTTTTTTAGGGTGTTTAATTTGCTCTTTAATTTCTTATATAGCATGCATAAATTTAGGTAATTAATTTATTTGTTGTTGCACACTTATAATTATTGTGAGGTTGATTCAAGGATTCTCAAGACATTGATGGACACATCATCATGCCATTGTTTCTTAATGCTTGCTATATAGGAGTGCTTAAGAAGGAACATCTTTCCAAATTAGTGTCAGTTGTATGTTTATTGAAATAATTAAACTATTCGTCAATTTAATTATATTTATATTTTGGCTTAACTTGCTACGGCTCCTTTAATTATTTAGGGTTATACTAGGGGAAAATTTTCCATTATAAAATAACTATAAACATTATTTCCAAAAGAAAAATAAAAGGACATTAATTACAGAGATCCGCTTTTTTTTTATTGGCGATTGGTCACAGTTCGCCTAGTGTTGCGGTGAACTGTGACCAAGGGCGCAGTTCGCCTAATGTCTAGGCGAACTGCAGCCAGTTCGAGGTATTATAAATAGCCCCTCCCCTCACTCTCCGTTCACACTCTCACTCTCCCTCATTCTCTCCTCTTATTCCTCCCTCCACTCTCTCATTTTTTCCTCTCTTTCTCCTCTCATTCTCTCCTCTCAGTCCTTCCTTCATTCCCCATTCTCTCCTCTCATTTCTCCACTCTCCCTCAGGTAACCTCTTTCCTCTCTCTTTAATTTTTTTTATGTCGTTTATTTATTTATTTTGTTTAGTTATTTATTTTTTTTATTTTCTTTGTTTGTTTATTTATTTATGGAGAAGTTTAGTTAGGTAGTTATATATAGGTTCATTATTTACTTAGATAGTTATTTATTTAATAATTTATTTGTTTAGTTAATTATTTATATATATGTTAGTTCATTATGTATATGTTAGTTAATTATTTAGGTTTTTTATTTAGTTAGTTATTTATTTTTGTGCTACTTAATTAATATTAGGGTATTTAGAATGTAGTTTTTTATTTATTTATATATTAGTTAATCAATGTTTGAGTAAATAGAATTGAGTTATTTATTTTTTTATTTAGTTAGTTATTTATGTATGTATATGTCAATTAAATAATGTTAGGGTACTCAGAATTTGCATATTTGTTTATTTAGTGATTTATGTATCTATTTATTTATTTGTATCTTAGTTAAATAATGTTAATTTGCATATTTATTTATTTAGTCATCTATTTATTTATATGTTAGGTAATTAGTGTTATTTATTTATCCAGTGATTTATGTATCTATTTATTTATTTATATGTTAATTAAGTAATGTTAGGGTACTGAGAATTTGCATATTTATTTGTTTACTCATTTATTTATTTATATGTTAGGTAATTAGGGTTATTTATTTATCCAGTGATTTATGTATCTATTTATTTATTTGTATGTGAGTTAATTAATGTTAGGGCATTTAGAAGGCAGCTATTTATTTTTTCATGTAGTTATTTATTTGTTTTATTTATTTATATGTGAGTTAAATAATGTGAGGGTTTTCAGAATGTAGATATTCATTTGTTTAGGTGAATATTATTCTGATCTTACTATTATTGGTGTAGTTAGTGTGCACAAATGGATCAGAACCTACTCAGAGGCTACGAGGACAGCTTGTAGAGACTAGACGCAGAGTACCATATTGCGGGGAGGCTTGGGGGCACTGGTACGGAATGTGAATTATACAGATGATTGGGCCATTGTATCTCCTCACCTCCCATTTTTCTTGCTTGCGGCGGTATGAAACACGAATGTTCCATTCACAACCCTTTCCAAATTCAGGGCACCGCACAACGTATTTTAATTGGTCGCTCTCTAGTATCTTGAATTGCACAGCTCTCCTGATGCTATATGTCTTAACTGCCGTGAGAACTTCCTCCTTGTTCTCAAATTGTTGGCCAACCTCAAACTCGGCCGTCGAATCATCATCAGGGCCCCCTGACCCAAGCAGACATCCGAGTTCATCGCATCAAGATTCAGTGTGGAAAAGTGATCCGAATATTCGTACGGTTGAGAAATAGCGGGTTGTGCCAATGACACCTGTGAAATTCTCAACGAGTTTAACTCTTCCTCATCTTCGTCTCTTCCATCATCTTGATCAGGGTCAAGATGGAAGGGCCCCGTCATCGGATCTCCAGCCACGGATCCCTCATGGCTTTCAAACTCCTCAGGCAACATGCCCTGTGGCGGTTCACTATTGACACCATAATTAAACCCCTCGTTGCTGCCACCAGATGAGTCGTTCAAATTAAACATCATTCTTCTAATATTTCTGCTCGCAGGTCCGGCTGATTGTGTGTCATCACCGGCATTAGCGGAACCCCCCTCGCAACGATCAACTAAACAAACAAATAACTCAAGTAACAAAATCGCTGAAAAATGCTTATGCCAACCGCGAATTAATTTGACGTCATCATCGTCACGTAGTCGATATCTGTGGCAAACAACAAACATCATGATTATTCAACCACCAAACTAACAAAAATTATGTTGCTGCATCCATTAAAATCAACTTGACAAATTCTAACTTAGCAACAGATTATTACCTCTTGAACTGAAAATTGCCATCAACTTCCATCGGATATCTATAGTAAATTTTCGTCACCCGTTTCGTGTCTTGAACACCAATGGCGTGCGCAACAAAATTCTTCAGCGCCACAAGAGATCTCACATCTCGCGGCATTTGTATAAATAGCGGTTGGTTAGAACAAAACACAACAGACCCATTATGGTCTGCCGTGATTTTCCCATCATAATGAATTGACAATAACGGAGGTTCAGACATTTTAATTGCTAAGAAACTTAAACCTAACAACTAAATAGAATAAAAAAATATCAAAAATAAAAAAAATTGAAAGCTAAAAGGAAGGAAGAAAGATGAAGAAGTGGTGAGTGATAGAGTGAGTTGTGGTGCTTACAGGGCTTGGAGTGCTATCTATTTATAGGCCAAATTTGGTCACAGTTCGCCTAGATATTGGGCGAACTGTGACCACTCTGATAATCGTACACTGAGGCACCAAAAAGTGGTCACAGTTCGCCTAGTGTCTCGGCGAACTGAGACCATGGTTGCAGTTCGTCTAGTAATGCGGCGAACTGTGCCCATCTACAGCTAAAAAATGTTGGACAGCAGTAAATAATGTGCTGTTAATTTTTTTAAGGAAATAAAGTATTTTACTTTATTCTAGAAAATTTGTCTTATACTAGGTATACACCAAAATTATATTTTAGTGTATATAACTTAACTAAAATACATGTATAACTTAACTTATTTTAGTTGTATTTTATATTTCAATATATATTATACACTGGTGACTCATTTTGGTGTACAAATAGAATCTATGATTTTTTGCGCGACCTGCATTTCAGAGAGCAGAGAAAACAAGTTTATGAAAGTGAGGAGAATTCTGCCCAAACAGAGATGACCAATCTTATTCACATGCAAGCTCTCTGCTCTTTTTTGGTGGAATTGGATAAGTAATGGCTTCAAGTTTGCTCGTGTATTGGGCATGAACAGAGTGACGATATATTCATTACCTAGTGGATTGATCACAATTATTAGGTATTTAAAAGTCACAACATCTTCTAAAAGAATTGGAAATGCTATTTTATCTTCTATATGCAATCTTTGGAATTTGGAAACGCTGCTTTTAATAGTTACATCAGATGTTTCTCTTGTTTTACCAAGCAAAATATGGAAGCTCAAAACACTGAAGCATGTTTATTTAAAAGGTAAATCTAGCATGAGATCTATATGGTGTAAAGGAGCATTGATGCAGAAGATGAAAATGGGGAAAACAAGAGTAGAAATCTGCCAACTCTGGGTGACATCAATCTCGATATACGAATAGCAAGCATCCTAAACAAAAGCTAGCTCATGGGATGATAGGTGACCTAACATCATTAGATTGGATAGGTTCTGATAGATTAATATCATATTAGAAATGAGATTAGGTGAGTCTAACTCAACCCCAAAAGCTAGCTCATATGATGAGAAATACTTCACACTTATATATTCTCAAGAGACCATATCTTTGAGCGATGTGAGATTTGTAATAAGAGGTCCCTTCCTAAGTGGACAAGAGAGAGAGGAGCAATGCCTAACAATCGACGTAGCAACATCTCTTTCAACTCTTATTACTAAGAGTAAGGTTACACATTCATGATCAACAGTTAACCAAACAAGACACCTCAAGTTTAATACTTTTTATGCTTTTCTTCTGTGTTTGTTTTATTCATTGTGGGCTATATCAAGTTTTAATAACTTTAATTGCATGAGTTTTCACCATCATTTATTATCTTTCACCCTGCTATATAATTATCTCGCCAATTCTCTTTCTTCAACCAACTTGGTACGACTTACAACCATGGAACAATCAATGATCAATTGATCACATGCCATTATTATATATTTTAGGGCTTTCATTTACTGTTAGGCTACCAGCTGCTTTAAATGTTGAATTTCAACAGCGTGGATAGTGAAACCAAGCAATAAATTAAACTTCATCAGTTTCAAATGTTCTGCCTTTGCACATTTCGTTACTCACATCTCAAAAAGTTAGTTGCTATAAGTGAGGCCATAATTCCAAAATGCAAAATGAGAAATCCATGTTGTAACACAAAGTAAAAGGTTTCTTTGTATCTCTACCACATTAAAATAGAACCTCAAACTATCACTAAAAAGAATGAATAGTTTTATTTACCACTACTCACTATGCAAATACATAGACTAAGATGTTGTACCCACATTCCCTTTCTTTGGATCCACTGTTGTGCCATAAACCTACCTGCACACTAACCCGAATGTCGTTACAATTTCATAAACCAATGCATTCCAAACAGACACACCAGAGGATAATGAGAAACAAATATGAACGTAGCAAGATCAAAGAATGTTTATATGAGAAGAGTTTTTTTTTTTTTTTTTTTAAAAGCAAGTTATACATGATGAATGGTCAAGATTTAATTTGAGG